>VDFB02098904.1:0-21877 GCA_007258455.2 Sequoia sempervirens
TTTTTGGAGTTTATATTTTGAAAGAAAACAAAATGTAGAAAGTATTGGATCACCAAACTATAGTAGAGAGAAAATTTAACTTGACTTATAAAGTGTATAAACTCTTTAAATTAGGCAATATTTCCAATATTACCTCCTAGGTTAGCCTAGAAGTGTTTTGAACTATTTGATACTATTTGAAGAACAAATGTTTGACTAACCTAGGAAAATGCTTCAGACTATAAATGAAATTAGATAGCTAAAGAAAAGAGTTGAAAGGAAAGAACTATTGTTTACATTTATTAGAAATAAATTACAAAAACACTAGCACCAAAAAATAAAGGATTACATAGAGAGGAATCTATGAAAAAAATGCAAGGTTCTTTTCTCAAACACTATTGGTTTGAATGGGGTTATTTCTTAACTAATCATTAGTGAGGAACTATTCAAATTATAAGTTTACTTAGGGGTTAAGTTGTCCTTGTTGTGATTTCTAGAAGTTAGTTATAATGGGTTCATGTCTCATTATTTACTTTTAGTCATCTAGGAATTTAATAGTTTTCCCAAGCATTATCTCATGCATTTAATATTTGAATTGAGCATTTAATGTTTGTATCAAGGGTAGTCATCCTCCCTTATCACACCTTGCCTATATATACAAGGTATTTGTTCATTTTAAATCATCTCATGATATCTCATATCAATCAATAGATCATCATTTGATCAATCATCAATCTTCTTGCAAGATCAAGTTGCAACACTTTCTTGTGGATGGCTTCTTTCTTGGTTGATCCATTGAAGATTGCAACTTCATTTGGGTTCACTTTTCATCAATATTTCCAGCATGGTATCAGACCATAGGCCTTGCAAAGTCCATCTCGCATTGGAGATTTGAGCTTGAGGAGATTTTTACTGCAATTTTGAGGGTTTGCATTACGAGCTAGTTGTCATCATCTGGGAGGCAGCTGATTTTTGGAGCACATTGGATCAGATTTGACCCCACCATTGCATTCAGGAGGCCCAAAAACCCCTAAAATATTTCTAAAAACATTGAAATTCGACAATTTTCTTTAGAGGCATTAGAGGTTTTTTAGTAGTCAATAGAAAATTTGTATTCTACATATCCATATAGTCTTGCAGGCGAAAAATCCCCCTCACCCCCTATGGTAAAAAAAAATTGTAGGTTCATTATTTCATTTTGCAGGCTTAATTATTGTTGAGCAAATTCATAAAGTTTTAGGCATTTATTTTAATCTGGCATATTATATTTATTTTGGGGTTCAAATCTTAGTTGTAGGTGTATTTATTTTCCTGCAGCCTTGTAGCAAGTTTGTCAACCTTTATATGTAGAATCTTTAGCACTGTATTTACTACCTATAGTTGTCAAGGTTTTATCCATCACCCTTCATACGTAGAATAAGCACATTGAATTGCCTCCTATCGAGTCTTTCTATCATACTCTATGTTGTTGGCTCCTTTGGCAAGTATTATCAACATCTATAGACTCCTCACCAGTTGCCTATAGCCCTTTGTCTAGTTACCAGACTCTTTTGAATGAATGAATGAATGAAATATTTTAATGGCATCCACAATAATAGAATAAATAGTCTATGGGACCAAGACACAACTTAATTTTCTTTCATGCTCTTTTCCAAATCAGATCTCCTACTATTGATTTTGACCAGAAGGCTAACCCTCTGGTTGATCTTATCCTCCTCAAATGGCTACATTTGCATATTGTCCAACCACCCCATAAGGCTGTATTGCATTCCATGGCGAGAGTCATTCGTCTCAACCACTTGCTGTTAAGCATGCTCTGAGTTCTTCTTCCCCATGTTTCCTTAGGAACTTCCATCTACCAATCACATCAAAGATGGTAGTCCGATCCTCATTTATGGAACTAACGCCAGCTTTCCCTTTGTCGCATTTCCGTATGTTTTCTACCATGTAGTGATCCTTTCTGGTTAAACTCTTTGGCGTGGCCCATGCTTTTTCGCCCAATCAGTTGGCCACGCCGTAGGTCTAAATTTTTCCTTCACCTAATTTTATTTCACTTGCACTATTGGTGCTAGGACCTCCGCGATTTGATGTCCCTTGTTCCAGCCACTTGTTATGCTTCTCCAGAGTTTATTTCTATGGTTTATAACGTCTCCCTCCCATATAAATGCTTTTGGAGCCCACTTGGGTAGTTGTCCTGTTTCAATCTTCTTTAGATAACTATCAGCCGGGTTATGAAATTCGTGCACTCCAAGGGAAAGCCCTACTTGACTAAAATGAATAATTTCATGGGACCGTGGCCTTAGCTTTGGGGTGTATTTATTAGGTGTTTTGGATTCTTTCTATTTGTCTCCTAGTTGCACTTTGACATATTTTTCCCCACTTCACACCCATTAAAATTTTCGTGGCGTGAAAAGTAAACCAAAGAGTTTTTCTTGGTTTCCCTATTGTCCAAGGATTGACTTTCCACCATCACATTTTAGCGGAAGGGCACCAACCTCCCTATATCCTTTTGCTCTACTGATCTCCCAACTAAACATGGTGGAAACTCGATCCCAAGATATTTGTATTCTTTCACTATATCAAGTGGGCTACCTTGAAAAAGAAAGATATGTTTTTTTTCTTTTCTATTCAAAGAGAAAATCATGATTTTGGTTTTGGTGGTGTTCACTTGCATCCCAACTTCCTGACAAAAGTGTTCTAGAGCTTTCAAATGTTATCTTAACCCATGAGTTTTTTTTGAAATTAAAATAAGATCGTCAGCATATAGAAGTAATTTCACTACATAACCTGCCAATTGAATACCATCCCCTCCATCCTTGCTTAACCAAGCTTCCAACTTATCAATGTAAAGCCCAAAAAGCATGGGAGATAAAGGGTAGCCCTGCTTAACTAGAATCTTGTTGCCAAAACATTATGAAATACCCTCACTTGTTCTGATTTTAGCATTAACCTTCTCGTATAACCTATGAACAGCTGCTCTATACACATTTGGAATGCCTAATTCTTCCATCCTATTCCAAAGTTTGTCCCTAGGCACCGTGTCAAAAGCTTTCTTGAAGTCAACGAAACAACAATAAGCTTCCTCACCCTGGCAGTCCCAAATCTTCTCAATCAAGTGTCTAAGGGTGATGCAGTGATCAATGGTAGAGTGCCTAGATCTAAAGCCTGCCTGCCCCTTTTCCCTTTTGCCCTCATTTTCTACCCAGTTGTTGATCCTACGTTCAACCATGCTCCCAAAGAGCTTTCCAAAGATAGGATTGGCCATAATTGTGCGGTAGTTAGATGGGTTATTGATATCACCACTTTTAAACAAAGGAATGACCACACTGGTAGTCCACTCCAAAGGAAAGCCTTCTTGATTAACATTGTTGAAAATTATTTTTATGTAAGGAGCAAGAGTTTCAATCCCACACTTAAAAAATTCAGCCTGTATCCCATCTAAGTCATGCACTTTCCCACTTGCTAACTTCTTTATTCCCTGTTTAATATCATCCACGGTGAAAAGTTTCATTGATGTGTTAACAACTGGAGGATAGCCTTTCTCATGGACCCGCTTGTAAAGGAGCCTAGGATACTCTAACCATTGGGCATCTGTGATATTTTTTTCCAACTTATTTTTCTTTTGTTGTAGTTCCCTCCAAAAGCCTTTAGGATTATGCTTCCCAAGCGAGATTAGCTCCTTCCTTCTTTCATTAACATACTCTATTTTTTTGGATTGCACTAATTTTACATATTTTTTCTTGTATTCTTTGTCCATATCACTCTCCTTTAGCGATCTCTTGGCTGCCTTACACTCATCATCATACCACGGATTTGTCAGAAATGTGTTTGTAGCCCCCACCTTGGGAAGAGACCTTTTGCATGTATTTAATGCTTTGTGGATTATTGAGATCAGCAAATTGTTGTGAATATGGGCATCAACCTCTTTAACAACTTTAATCTCTCCTTCATTCTTCAAATCATGGAACTATTGCTTAAGAACAACATTAAATATTTCTTTATTTTCCTGATTTATGAGGATTTTACCCTTGGGAAGGGCTTTTTTTTGCATGTGTTGAACTTGCTTGTTGTGTTGATTGATTGGAGAAATGCGAAGCCTAACACGAAGAGGTAAGTGGTCAGATTTCATCTCAATAGGACAGTCCTCTATGTCAAACTCCAGCAACCTAGAACTAAAACTTTGAGAGTAAACCACATAGTCTACCACACTTTGACCATTGTAAGTATTGCAAGTGACTCCCCCAGACTTCGGCCAATCTCTCACCCCGTTGCAAATAACCATGCCAAACAAACTACAAAGCCCAAGTAATTCAGTCCCAAACGAATTCATAGTGCCATTATCATCTTGAGATGTTCTTTCCCAATGGATACCACCACCTTCCTCCAACCATAAAGGATTGTTCTCCCCTTCTGCTTCACTGCTCAACTAAAGAGACTGATTATTCGTTGTCCTTGCATTAAAGTCACCCATTAACACCACATCTCCAAGCATGTTAAAAGTAGAGATATCTTTTTTTAGTGATGCACACGGATCTTCATTGTCTAAATTTTGCTTCTTATAAAACTTTGAATTTTTTGGAGCAAAGTCACAAGCAGTTAGACTAAAAGTTACTCCATTTTTAGTTATTTGCAGCCATATGTATTGTTTATTTGTCTTCTTTTACAAACTCAACAATTCCCTACCACTTCTCATCTATTAGCACTGCAACCCCTCCATGACCTTTACCTGTTTCATTTCCTTCATTCCAAACTGAAACTTTCTTATACCCTTCGAAATCTAGAATTTTGCAGCCATCATGTTCATGCATTTCTGTAAGAATGATAATATCCTTCCCTTTTGGTATGGGCCCCAAACCAGGTCCTCTTCTCCGTGGATATCCTCTACAATTCCAGCTTACAACATGTAGGTAGTCCTGTGGGGCCCATAATTCCTATTTCTTGTTTGAGAAACGATCACTAATTTGGGCTTTCCCATTCTTCAACCAAGCCCACTTGCATTCATTTCTTGTTGTTTTCACCTTCTCCCATTCTTTCCTTTGTTCTTCTTGTTGCTCAAAGGTCAAATATTCATCTAGATAAATATGTGTGCCTTTAAGTAACCCCCTATTTTTTAAGATCCTATTCTTATCTTCTAAATTTCTCAAAGTGACTCTTACATGTGTATCTCTTCCTCCATCTATCTTTCTTCCAATTCTGCTAGCTTGCTGAATATGCCCTACCCATTTCAACTTATCTTTAAGAAAATCTCTTTTTAGAATGTCGGTTCTCTCCTTCTCCCTGAAGTCCCTCAAACCTTTAATGATAATGTTTGTAACCCTGCTTTGTTTATCTTTTTCTTCTCTTAGTTATCTTTTAACTTGTTTTTCAATGATTCCTTTTTGCTTGTTTGATGATCCATTCACCACTTGTGACCAAGATTTGGCCTCTTCTATGTGTACCCTTAACTGATTCTCTTTTACCTCCAAGTCTGCTAATGTTGTTTGGATCCCCTTTAACTCCATTATATTTTCTCCTCCCTTTGCTATTGATTTCTCATTTTTATTTTTTTTAATTGGTCTAACTCTTGCCTTAGAGTGACCAATTCTTGCTGCCCCCTCTCCATGTAAACTTGCAGATTTAAAATTTGATCTTGTAGCATTTTATTATCCTTTCCCAACCTACAGTTTGCTTCAGTAATTATTTTAAATCTGCTATCTTTGTACATCCCCTTTTTTTCTAGAGCATCAAGTCTACTTTTCAACCTCATGAGCTCTTCTACATATAATTATGATGACCATAATAGTAGTGAGGACGTGGGGTTGTAGATTTCCTAAGATGCATTTTCAATGAAAATCTTGTTTGTAATGGACTCTTTCGCCCACCTAATCTGTGTTTGACTCATGGTTCACTGAGCTACCTATTACCTTCCCATTACTTTTATGTTTAGCTTAGTTTGTTTGCTCTTCTTTCTGGGATACCACCCTAGATGTACCTACCTTGCTGTTACAGACCTTAGGTAAAATAAAAGTGAGGTTTTTCTTTTGATTTTGTTTCAATTTCCTTTTCAGAGCCAACCTACGCCTTAAAATCCTGTTGTATTGTTTCACATTTACAAAGATCAACCCTTCTTCCACGTTAACAAGATTCAAAATACTTGACAAAGATGACCTTGCTAGCAATGGGGCCAAAAAGGTTGCCAAAATCCCATCTTGAAGAGTGGTCCACCCGTTTGACCCTTGAGGAGTGTGAAACCCTAAAAACCTTAAACCTTCTTGATCTAGAAGATTCAAGAGGTCATTTAGTTGCACCTATGGTTTGCTTGCTATTTTGTTACCCAATATGCACTCCAGTGCCCCCATTTGCTTTGAAAATGAGTTTGAAACCGAGGTTAGAGGTCCCTCTGCCTTGACATCCTGACATGCCAGACCTAGGTTTTCCCCCATAACCCCCCTATTTACTCTCATGCGGTGAATAACTATCTGATTGTTGTGAGGTTACTAGTTTATGCGGGTATGCCAGTTGTTGCCTCTTTATGGAAGAAAGGAGACAAAAAAATATAAAACAATAAAATAATGAAAAGAAAAAAAGGTGGAGAAAGTGACAGAGGACCTGTTTGAACGCAGCCCCCTTTTCCACTTTGTCTTTTCTGGAACCTGCCTCTACTTTGTCTTTCTGAGCCCACTTTTCTCGACAAAAGCCCTATAAGCCCCACACCCTGAATCTGGAAACTACAGCCCCGGTGAACCGACCTCAGCCCTGGTAAACACATGCAAATCCTGTGCAACCATAGATCATGCGGCTCCCGTGCATACAAAACACCTCTAGACGCAGATCCCGCAGCCCTGGTCGTAGATCCCGCAGCCCCGGTCTCAACCCTGGTTCTCGTTTAGTGGCACTTCAAGGGTAAAAGGGAAATCAAACCCATACTCCACAAGATTGGCCCCACCTGTGCTTTCATTGAATATCGGTGACAATTATTTACTACAGATATATCGTATGGTCAAATATTTTTGTCAACGCTCTGTTTCTTATCGATCAAGATTTCTATCGATCGGTCATTATCCTACGGTTCCATCGTAAGTACCAAGTGAAGCGACACTTTTATCACTACTCATTCATTGCTCGATGGTGGAGGCCTTTATTTTGTACCCACAACACCCAAGGTCATATTGGTAACCAAGAGCTAGTTCCCCAGGGTGCTAATTTTTGCACCTAGTTAGCTTGCACATGCCCAAATTGGGCCTTTTTTTCAAACTAAGATATTGATATAGGAGGCATTTTTTACAAACGAGATATCATTGGAAATTTGATTCTGTCAGTGTCATTGTGGTGAATTTTATTTCTCGACATTTTTTTATTTGATAGCGCAATTATTTCCAACTAAAGTTGGTTCTTCCTTTTGGACTCTCGAGCTCACATCTTTTCACTATATTGTTAGATTTTGGAGATTCCAACGACATTGTGAAGGTGATTAAGAGCTCTATCATTCTATCCATGCACTTTTTTTAAGATTCGGCCCTAGGTACTATCTATTGGGTTTTTGAAATTTGTGGAATTTACTTGATTACTTGGACATACTACTGTTTGGAGAAGGTCTATTTGTTGGGAAGGCTTTTTTTTCAGTTGTGCATCATGTTTGAAAGTTTCTAAATGTTGTTGAAGGTTAATGTCTTTGTAATTTTGGAGATTTATCATAGTTCATTATGGGGTTTTCATTTCATCCTTTACTGATTATGTTGAAAAGGGGAAACTATAAACAATGGAGAGATGGCATTATAAAGATCTATGATGGATTTATTTGTTACCACATTTGTATGATCTTGTTCCCCCTCCATGTACAACTAGAAGAAACTTGCTTGGAATTGGAAAAGGGATCATGTCTTAGGAGTTATCACAATGCATGTTGATGATGACATTTTGAATGCTATTGTTCATTTTAAGTGTCCTCATACTATTTGGACTAAAATTTGGGAGATATATGGAGATGTTGATACTCAACAATTCCTAGATGATCTTGTTTTAAGTTGTCTTTTTCCTCTTCATTTGTTAGATAGTATACTCTATGATGATGATACTATTCAGGAGTTTAATTGTTTGGAGTACTTTGAATCTTTAGATGAGGATGAATAGGCTTCTTCAGATGCTCCTTCTCCTTTAGAGACAGTTGATGTACCTTCACCTTCATTGATTCAGTGTGCAGATTCATTGATTGAGGCTCCCATTATTCCTTTTTTGCAAGAACATGTTGCAAGGTGTGCACCCTTGGTCTCCTTGTTCTATGCAACACAGTGCTTGGGTTCATGGCATGGCTTAACCACCTCTGGATTCACTGTTAGCTCTGGTAGTTGTATGGGACATTAGCACTTGTTTCGATCTTTTGGTGCAATGGAAGCTGTCTTTGCAACGAATTGGTATACTTGCTCGTAGCCTAGGTCATGAGGGTTCGAACCCCTTGCTTATGTTGAGGGGGATAGTTGCAAGGTGTGCACCCTTGGTCTCCTTGTGTTGTGTAGTGCAACACTTGGGTTCATGACATGACTTAACCATCTCTCATGGATTCATTAACTCTAGCAGTTGTATAGGGCATTAATAGGTTGATCTTTTGGTGCAACAAAAACCATCTTTGCAATTGACCATTCATTTTCTATTGGTGGTTCATTGAGAAATTCCAATGATCTATTGCCACAAGTATTGCATTGTCTTCTTGATTGGGATTCCTATCTATCAAACATTGCATCCTTATTTTTGGAGTCTCACATTTCAGATTTGGAGGACACATTTGAGGGGATATCTCTCCTCTTTGATGACAACCATTACAGAATTGTTTTCAAACCATCATTTTCTTTGGATCTTATTCAACATCAGTTTCTACATAGTCCTAGTTTGTCACCTGATTTGATTGTGGCACCTTTATCTTTAGTGGAAAAGGAGACACATGAGTAACTTTTAGAGACATCATCATTTATATTTATGCTTATTTCTTTCAATTCCTATTTGGAATGGGAGGCATTCCTGTATTTGTACTTGGTTTTGTTTCTTCCGAAAGGAAGACAAGTTGTTTGTTGACATTGGATCATGTTTTATCTTTTGGAATTTATCATTTTTGCAGGTGATTATCAATTATGGGGGGGCTATAAAGTCTTTATTTCTCTCTTATGGGGAGCTATTAATTGTATTGTATCCTTTTGATAGATGTAGCTCTTGGGGGTATTGATGTTGAGACCTCCATACATCACTTCTATCTCTTGTACATGATTTACATTACATCTCTTTTTTGGAGAGGAGTTTTTTCCCACTAGGTTTTCTCCTTTTCTCCATTTGTGAGAGATTAGTTGCACATGGGTACCTAACACGGTCTCTTTTCCAGGACCCATATTGCATCATTTGCATAATAACTACATTTCATCAGTTGCACTTATAAGTTTACTCAGGGGTTAAGCTAATCATTAGTGAGGACCTATTCACATTATAAGTTTACTTAGGGGTTAACTATCCTAGTTGTCATTTCTATAAGTTAGTTATAATAGAGCCATATCTCATTATTTAGTTTTTGTCATCTAGGCATTTAATAGTTTTCCCATGCATGTTATCTCATGCATCAAATATTTGCATTGAGCATTTAATGTTCATATCAAGGGTAGTCATCTTCCCTTATCATACCTTCCCTATATATACAAGGTATTTGTTCATTGTAAATCATCTCATGATATCTCATATCAATTAATAGATCATAATTTGATCAATCATCAATCTTCTTGTAGAGATATCTTAATGGCGGAGCATCGGAGAAACTAGGGATTTCGCAGGCACCATGGCTTGCAATATGAGGGAGGGAAAGCTCGATGGCCTTTCAATAGGAAGAAAAGGGGGATTTATAATCACGCAGGGAGGCATAATGGTTATGCTAAGGCTTGGCAGGCTTCGGGTAATCAGCAAGATAGTTTTGGAGGATCTGGTGTTTTTTCTCGCTCATGTGCGGTGGTGGCAAGTAAAGGTGAAAGGTTTTGATCCGCGTACACGAAGGGGCGTGTGGATTTCAAAACGTTGGAAAAAAAAATTGGCGGCCAAAGAACCAGATAGAAAAAAGGAGAGCCAAGCCAGCTAATAAAAAACTTTCTTCACACTACTATGGTTACTCTTTTAATAGATAACAATGAATGGAATGACTCTGTGAGTACGTTTAAAGCGTGTGCTTTCTTTGTACGTTGGGGAGGGAATTGGCCGGCACTCTCAAAAATGAAGGAGTGGTGTAGAGTACAAGCTGGGAGGTAAAGGAGTGTGATGTTAAAACTGGGGAAATGGATTTTTACAGTGAATTATTATAGAAACTAATCAAGATAAAGAAATTTGGATTTTAAGAGTAGCCTTTCTCAATGGATGGTAGAGATCACATTTTGTACAGAAATTGGACCCAAATTTCCAATCGAACAAGGCAAAATTAAGCAGAATCCCGGAAATTGTGTATTAACACAGAAAAATCTTCACTTAAAGAATGTTAGGATGGGAGCCTAAAGAGGTGGAGCAGAAGGAGGTTGAATAACATGCGAAATTTTGTGGCCAGTAGAAAAAGCGAGGATTATGTAGTATATTTCCAAAGGGATTTATATATTTTAGACCAGGATAATCCACACTAGAAATGATAGACTACAAAATCTGGTGGTGCTGTGGTGTGAGGAATCACGGTGGTGGAGGATCATAGTACATTTTACATTGGAACCGGTGGAGTGTTAGGTGCAGTAGAAGAGGTCCAGGGTGTGAGGCTTTGAGGGAGTCACCAGTTCTGAAATGCTGTGGGAGGGTGATAGCAAGCTCTCACGAGGAGAGTTTGATGAAAGGTGGCTGAAGCGTCAAAGGGAGATGGGGCTCTTTGGGTTTCTAGTAGGATTCTGATAAAATTTGAAGAGATACTTCATGGGACTTTAGGGCTGGAGAGTGTGTTTTTTTATGTGAAAATGAATGTATTTTGCATGCTCAAAACCACAAGCATTGGATTGATTAGGAGAAGTTAAAGATTTGGTGGGGGTGTGGAAACTGAGGAGTTAGCTCTTGCAGCCCCCAAGCGGAATCACTTTGGTCTCAAACAAAATGAGGAGTACTGAGGTGGAGGCTTTTGCTAAAACTCTCTCATCTCTTTATGGGGAAGAACAAGGCAAGCCTCAGGATCAGGTCACTTCGAATGGCAGTGGGCTTGACTGTATTGAAAAACCTGATGATGGGTGTCCTCAACATTTTTTAGTCAATGGAAGCGTGGAACAGGTGGATGGTGTGCTACAGGTTGAAGGTGAGAGTCCAGGTGATTCAAATGGGGTAGTGTTTAAGGACATTCCAATCTCTCCTATTCGAAATTTAGACAGTGCTTTTGAAGGAGTCAAAGACAGTGGGGGATCGTTGGAAGGCTCGGGTTCAGTATTAGTATCAGATTCGGAGGAGGATGGAGAAGATTTATTGGGCTTTAATGATCAAATTGGGTTAGTGGAGAAGAGGTCGCTAGACCAATCCTCTACACAGAATAGTAAGGTAAAGGTTGGAGAGAAGCGTAGACGTGGCCCTCAAACTAATAAGATGCGCCTTGAAATGGCTAGGAATGCAATAGGTCAAAGCAAATTGAGATCGGGAAAAGGCTATGCCTTTTCCCGGCAGCCATGAAATTCCTATCGTGGAATGTTAGGGGCTGCAATGCCCCTGACAAAATTCGTTTGATCAAGCGTTGTTTTGATCAAACATGGCCGAGTATTGTTTTGCTTCAAGAAACGAAAATAAAGGAAAAGGATTTTGATTGCTTCCTAAATGTTTTGGAAGGTGGAAAGGGTGTCTCTCTGGGGCTGTTGGGGCCTCTGGTGGCCTTGGGATTTTGTGGGAGGATGCTCTAGTCAATGTCAAAGTGGAGAGGCAAGAACAGTGCTGGCAATGGGTCAGTGTTGATTCAAAACAGCTAAGAGCCAGCTTTGATATTCTTAATGTTTATGGCCCTTCAGGTTTTGTTCAAAAGTATCAGTTATGGCAGGAGCTCTCTAATATTTTGAATGTTGAAAGGGACAGAATCTTCCTCTTACGAGGTGACTTTAATGCCATCCTTCAACCGTCTGACAAGCTTGGTGGAGTTTGTTGGGCTAGTCAAAGCCAGAAGGATTTTAGTGCTTTTGTCTTGCAAAATGGGCTTTTTGAACTCCCCTTCAGAAATGGGGCTTTCACTTCGACGAATAGGCGAAGTGGTTTTCTAAACATAGCAGAGAAGCTTGATCGCTTCTTTTTGGCTGGGGACTGGGCGGCGCAGCAATGGTTATGTGAAGCGGAGGTAACTCCCATAACAGGATCGGATCATTATCCGATAGGATTGAGAATTCAAGAGGAGTTAAAACCGGCAAGGTGTCCTTTCAAGTTTGAGGCAATGTGGATGCGGGCGGAGGGGTTCCAGGAACTAGTGGCAGATTGGTGGGAAAACGCCCCTGTAAGGTCTGGAACCAAAGCTTATGTCTTTTTTAAGAAGCTACAATTTTTAAAAGAACAATTAAAAAAGTGGAATAGGGAATCTTTTAAAAATATTTTTTCTGAGAAGTTAAGACTGGAAGAGGAGTTAAAGATTCTTCATTCGAGAATTATAGAGAATGGGATGTTTGAAGAAGATTTTGAAATGGAAAAGTCTTTGAACAAAGCTTATTCTGAAATCTTAGCCCGTGAAGAGGTTCTTTGGAAGCAGAAATCTAGGGAATGCTGGTTAAAAGCGGGGGATAGGAACACAAAGTTTTTTCACAACTCAGTGAAAGTGCGCAGAGCTAGCAATAAGATTTTTGAAATCAAGGATAGTGAAGGAGGTATGCTATTAGATAATGCTCTAATAGCCAAAGAAGCAATAAATTTTTTCTCAGGGCTATGCAAGGAGAACAATAGGGAAGAAAATCCTGAATGGAAGATATTGGAGAACATTCCTAATATGGTTTTTGATGCACAAAACGCCATGTTAATGGAAAATTTTCTTTAAAAGAAGTAAAAAAGGTTGTTTTTGGGCTAAAGGGAGATAAGGCTCCGGGGCCAAATGGCTTCCCTACCTTTTTCTTCCAGAAATTCTGGAAAATTTTCGCACAAGACGTCTAGGAAGTGGTGGAAGAATCAAGGAGGAGTGGGTTTATTTTGAGGGACCTGAATAATACTTTTATTGCTTTGGTTCCAAAAAGAACCGAACTGGTGACGTTTGAAGATTTCCGTCCTATCTCACTTTGTAACACAATTTACAAAATCATTTCTAAGGTGATAGCCAACAGACTTAAAAAAGTTTTACCCTCGGTGATCTCGGTAGAGCAGAGTGGTTTCTCTCCAAACAGATCTATTTTTGAAGGGGTTATAGTTGTTCATGAGGCTATTCATTCGGTAAGGATGGCAAAAGTGGAGAAGTTTATGGTGAAATTGGATATCAAACGGGCTTATGATGAAGTTAATAGGAGTTTTCTCTTAAAGGTCCTTGAGAAGTTTGGCTTTTGCAGTGAGTGGGTGGCATGGATTCGGAGTTGTATCAGTACTCCTCGGTTCTCGATGTTGTTAAATGGGAGCCCCCAGGGCTTTTTTGAATCCAATAAAGGGATCAGACAAGGAGACCCCATATCTCCTTTCCTTTTTATTATTCTAGCTGAATCTTTAGGGCGGTTGATTGTAAAGAAAAGATGTTGTGGGCAGTGGAAAGGCATTGCTGTTGCGGATGGGGTTGATCCGATTTCGCATCTACAATTTGTTGATGACACCTTTCTCATGGGGGATGCAACCATTAGAGAAGCTCGGGTGATGAAAGCCACTCTAGATGAATACGGTGAGGCATCTGGACAATGTATTAATTGGCGGAAATCTGAGATTTTCTTCTTTCAAGTTCCCATAGCAAAACAAGTTGAAATATGTAGGACTTTGGGTATGCGGGTAGGCTCACTACCAAGTAAATTTTTAGGTATTCCTCTTTTTGGGGGATCTAATAAAGCTGGTATTTGGAAGGATTTGGTGGACAGCTGCTTAAACAGAATGGATGGGTGGAAAAGTAAATGGCTAACGGTTGTTGGGCGCTTACTTTTGTTAAAAAGTGTGATCTCGGCCATTCCAGTATTTTCCATGATGTGTTTGAAAATTCCGAAGAAGGTGGTGAATTCAATAGGGCAGAGAAGAGGAATCCGTAGATTTTTTACTGAAGGATAAGTGCAAATGATCAGGATAAAATACCTCTGTTAGCTTGGGAGAAAATCTATAGTTCAAAAGCAAAGGGTGGAGTTGGGTTGAGAGATTGGCACTTAATGAATGAAGCTTTAGGTGCGAAGTTGGTCTGGAGTATCTACACAAACCCTGATCTCTTATGGGTTAAAATCCTAAAAGAAAAATATTTGGATTCGATGGTGGATAATCGGATTCTCGCCATTAGAAATCCAGTAAAGGGATCAGCTATTTGGAACTTTATAGTTTCTTGTAGGCCGGTGATAGTTAATCATTACATGGAGAAAAATTAGGGATAGGTTTCATACAGGACAGACTAGGCTGGAGATAGGTAAATATAATTGGGATGTTGTGAGGTTTCCAGCAGGATAGACGGTTTTATCAAAAATGGGGTAGAAAAAAAGTAAGCAACTATTTAGAACTTAAGCGGGGCCCTTTGGGCCAGGAATGGGGGTGGAAAGATGTTTGTTGTGATGAGCTTTTAGGTGTCCAAATTCAAAAAATGAAGGAATTTTTGAGGGGGCGTCAAGTACTCCCAACAAACACTGCAGACAAGGTGGTATGGTGTGGGTCTATAAATGGGAACTACTCGGTTAAGGTTGGGTACCAGCTTTTGGACTCTGATGAGGGTGAGGTTTTTTGGGCAAAAAATTTGTGTTGGAGTAAGGATTGTCTACCCAAGGCTGGTGCTTTTGCTTGGTTGGCAGTGAAGGGAAGAATTCTATTAGGAGAAAGGAGGAAGCGTTTGGGTTTAGTTGGACCAACTAAGTGTGTTCTTTGTGAAGTGGCTGAGGAGTCTACTGATCACCTACTTTTACAATGCAAAGTTGCAACTACTTGTTGGGATTCCCTTTAGTTAAAACTTGGTTGGCAAGGTCCCTAGAAAAATTCGGTGAAGGGTGTTTTTGAAGGATGGCCACACCCTTCTGGCTCGTCCCTCTTCTCAAGTGTCTGGATTGTAAGCCCGTCACTTGTGATCTGGGAACTATGGAAGGAGCGAAATAGAAGGATTTTTGAGGATAAAAAAGAAACAGTTCCTAGAATCAAAAACAGAATTGATCATGCAATCACAGAAGTGGTGAATGCTTCGGTTGCACAATTTCATTGTCAAAAGTATTCGTTTTCAGTGGAGGATAGCAAGTTTCAAAGGATATGGCCAGGGCTAAAGGTAAATTTTGGGAATATGGCGACGGGGTTAGGAGGGGCTCAGTTGTCTCAGAAAGTGGTAGTGTGGGAAAAACCGAAGGAAGGCTGGCACAAGGCAAATTTTGATGGGGCTACAAAAGGTAATCCTGGGCCCTCAGGAGTAGGGGCAATAATTCATGACAGTCATGGAAATCTGGTTGCTTTTGGAGCTCGAAAGTTGGAAGATGGGTCAAATAACGTTGCGGAAGCAAAGGCGACCCTTCTGGCTGTAGGATTAGCGAAATTGTTTGGGGTCAAAAATTTGCTTTTAGAGGGTGACTCTCAGATAATAATCCACACAATAATCAATGGTGGCGCTTTGGCTTGGAATTTGCAAGCTTTTATCTGAGCTATCATAGGGGTTTTAAAAACCTTTGACAAGTTTAAGGGAAATAGAATCCACATCGTCGTCTGCGGGTAATGGAGAAGCTGACTGCCTTTCCAAATGGGCGATGTCTTTTGATGTGATTGGGGAAACAAGGAAGGAGGACTTCCGCCAGGTGGATGTGTCAGGGTTTTAGCTTTAATTTTAGTTTTCTTTCATTGGTAGTGGTAATCGCGTGTGTTGTGTGCAGTGTAGGAGGACGGATTGCTAGTTGAATGGCTTAATGAGAATTGCCGGAGGGATAAGCGATTCTTGTGAAGGCAGATGGAGTCTTCACATTTATGAAGCCGAGGGATTGATTCGTTAGGAAGTGGCAGTAGGTTTATCTTACGCTTGAGGGATTTAAGTGATGGTAGGACGAGCCAATTTAAAGAAATGAAGTGCATTGGGAAGCCGTAAATCTTTTGGCCGTGTCGAGATAGCACAACATTATTGGCCGTTCTGATCATTTTAATTTTTGAAAAAAGAAGGATGGAGTAGGAGAGTAAAACCCGGGTTAATTGAGGTGATAGCTGTCTAAAGCAGTGAAGTATTTTGCGTTAGATTTCAATTTTTATCACGGGCAGCTTAGTCTGAGAGTCTGGGAAAAGCTGGTGTGCGGTTACGAAAGCCCGAGGGAAATGGAAGCTATGTATGGATTTTTGAAAAAACTCCAACAACAAGGTTTCTTCGGTCCAGTGTCAAAGTTTAGATTGAAGTACTTGTTGAAAAATCCACATGACGAGGTGATAGAAGTTGTACTAGAGACACTAGGATTGCATTTTATGGAGGCGACTCATAGAGGGCGTATGAACGTTGATACAGCCTCGATGCTGTTTACGTGGGGCATGGAATTGAATGAAGAAATTGGGGTGATAAAATGGGTAATGAGATCCTTGTTTGTGGAGGAACGCTAAGGAAAATGGAATCTTTGTAGTAGAATGGGAGTTCAGGAAAGGAATGCTGACTTTGAGAAGGCGGTAGGGATAGCAGATGAAGCCATAGAAGGTGGTCTGCATTAAGTATTATTAAAGTGCGAAGATGGGCCGAGGATGAATAAATTGAAATTCTACAGCTTGAGGAGAATCTAAACATATGCCAGTATAAGAAGATCTGATGAGATGGAGGACACCTTCGAGATAAGGCTACCAAAGGCGAGGCAGGTTGCGGGGGAAGGCAAGGTGTAGGAGAATCACGCTAGACATGGTGCCTAGTGTGTAAGGTGTTTAGTGTTAAAGACGGAACAGAAACTTTTGTTGAAAGGTGGCGCACAGTGGGGTGGAAATGTGGGGGTACGGAGGGAAAGGATGTAAGGAAATAGGCGTGCACAAAGGTAGTAGGAAGGCGAGAGATGCAGGATGGTGATGGTATTTTGGTGTGCAGGTGGCAGATCATTCAAAAGTAAACTGATGTTATCTCAGCCTTTTGAAAATAGGTTTTTTCTGAAATGTTGATATAGCGAAATTCGAAAAGTTTTGTATGAATCATGGGTAAAATGGGGTATTTTGGAGATGTCAGGGTAGAGCTCTTCGTTTAACTGGATTGAGAATTAGTTTTTTCATGCTAAATGGCCCTATATTTTGCACTGTACTTTTTGAGCCTTATCTCTTTTATTAATATAATACTAATGTTTACCGACCAAAAAAAAATAAATCATCAATCTTCTTGCAAGATCATGTTGAAACACTTTCTTATGGATGGTTTCTTTCTTGGTTGATCCATTGAACACTGCAGCTTCATTTGGGTTCATTTTTCATTAATATTTCCAATAGACACCTATGCAATGTGCATATATTTGTGTAGTGCATTGTCATTTATACATTTTTTTACAAATCAACTTTCCATAAAATACATCTTAACTTCTAGAACCAAGTTCAAGATACACACATGTTAAACAAAAAATACTAGTATCCTTCATGGATGATAAAAAATAAAAAATAATTTAAACTAAGAGTTGAATGAAATTAAAGATAACAATAAAGAAGAAGAAAACAACAAGCCCAAATTTAACAAAGAGCTCCCATGAATGACCTGCAATCCAAATTAGAGGAAAGTTTTGGGACTACAAAAGAGTTTTCCAAGAATGGTCAAGGCCTTACTTTGGTTTTCCAACCTCAAAAGGTATCCAACAAAATAATACTGAAATAAATTTTGTGCTCCTATCCTATTTGTGACTAGGAATCGACAAATCAATGAAAATGTAATTAAAGTAAACTAGAGAAAAAATAAAAGCATTAAAGTGAGGAGTGAGAACCCAAGTGAAAAATTTAACCACAATTATGATTCTACAATGATTAAATAAAAATAGAAATAGATAAAATAATGATACAAATCACCCCTCAATCTTGGCAAGACCAATGGAGGCAAGATTATTGTTGATAAATGTTACTACACTCCTCAAGAATACAAAAAGGATACTGGAATCTTAACATACACTTCACAAATGTTAAAAAAATCTAATAAAATTGTTGTATAATGTTGATAAAAGTAAAAAAAATCAAGCTAGAACGAGATTGTATGAGATTTATAGAGATAGATTGAGATAGTATTCAAAATGGATAAAATTGAGGGAGAAAAGGGAGTTGGGAAATTATTAAAATTTATTCCAAATGGGTTACCTAAGACATAGGTAGGTGATAGGTAAATCAATTCTAAGAAATGACCAAATAATCATAAATTATCATTGGATGCTAGCGTGTTATGCTAGTGTTTGGATAATTCTAGTTCAACAAAAGGCCAAACACTAGAAAATGATATGGCAATGACAATTTTAATATTAGTTTTGTGAAAAATTACCACAAGAGGAAAGGGCTTAACACAATGTGAGAAAAGGCCAAGGAAATGGCTAAAATAACCTAATAACACAATAGGATATATAGAAACTAAAGTGATCTCAAAACATAATACAAAATTGTAAGGGTATATAATTTCAATCATTACACCTTCCTTAGTGCAATGAGTATATTGAGTTTTATTTTTTACTTTACCTTTGGGATTTGGCATAGAAGTATAAGTCTTGTTTTATTTTCTCTTACAATCTTCTTACCACTTTGTTTTTGTTATCTACCTTTATTACAAGAATAATAAAATCCTTTAATTTTATTTAGGTATTATGCTTGTGCACATGCCTCATCATTGTTCTTAGGTTTGGTCTTGAGGACTTCCCTGTTCAAATGGTCAAGAATACCTACCACATACCTCATGCTCTTTATCATCCTTCCCAAGTTATTCATTTTTATCTTGTGGCACCATATTTCTTTCCATTATTTATATTAAGGCAATCACATGCTTTCCAACATCCTATATTAAGTCTTAGCATCCATATGTACTAAATTACTAACCCCACTTGATCTATTAGCACAAGCCAAAATTTTCATAAAATGTCATTCTAGTTATTTAATCCTCTCTTAAGACCCTTTTCCCACAAATAAATTTTGGATTCTAATACTACTTGATCAATAAGCCACTAGGTTAATAACCTTAGGGTTACATCAAATAAACTTTATTTTGTTAATTGCTTCTATCTAACCTATAATAATATTAAAGTGCTTTGGTAATAAATGAAAACAATAGTAATAAAACATACAAAATATAGCATAATGTAAAACTTAACAAATAACACCATAATTTCCTTGGAGAAAAGCATAGAAGGGTGAAATACTCTAAAAAGAGAGTGTTATTAATACTTCATTCACTATTTGATATTATTTACATAGAAACATTACCAAATCTATGGAGTTCTTAGGTCTATATAGTAATACATACAACTACATTATTTCCACAAACTCTCTAGCACTTTATAATATTCTGCCTATCTATCAATAAAATAATGATAATGTTTTTCATGTTCCAATTGAACCTCTAATAGATTATTCAATCTCTTACCTCCTATATTTTTATAGTGATAACATCAATTGGCCCTAGAATGACAACTAATAACTTTGTAGTTGTCCCACCTTCCAAGTATCCCTTTGGGATTTCATTCACTTTGCCTTCTAGTATAATACATATAATAAAGGATCATTATAATTTTCTATCAACCATGCACACTTGTATCCATGAACCAATTTAGAGACTGATAGTTTTAACTATTTTTCTAACCACTTGCAACACATGACATTTTACCACCTTGTCAAGTTTCCTATGTGGATAAAATCTAAACTAATTAGCCTATTTCTGAGTAAAGTGATTTGAAAGGACCAAATCATACACTTCAATAGAATCATGTATTATTCAATAGCACTTCAATGCTTCACACTCATTGTAGTAGCATCTTACTCACTTTATTAGCAATATGCCCCCCATGTCTTTGACACCACCCTCATGACTTTAATAGTGAGCCCCCATGTCTTTAATAACTAGTCATCATGTTCAACAATATGAGTAAAAAATTACCCTCTTCGATATTAATCCTCTTTAGCAATACCTACACATGTAGGATATGACCATAATGGTCCTTTTATACAAATTAGATCCAAACTACTTAATTAATTTTGGATCAACATGATCTGAGTCTATCAAATATTTTGGATTAGTGTCTAAATAAATTATTTTATGGATTAGGATTAAATTAATGATCATATTTAGATAGATAAACTGATTGTATTGGGATTATGTACATAAAATCATAGGGATAAGTTATGAGCATAAGTTTAGGTGCAAGTAAATATAACTATGCATGTCCAACTATGCATAAAAGTGCATTATTTGTAGCTATATTATAAATTGGGTGTGATATTCACCTAGAGAGAAGTTCTTGAACTAAGTTACATGTAAATTAGAAAAAGAACAATTATTCTCTATGTGGCATGACATGGTTAGTTTCAAATGTTGTGGTAGCAACCACAAATTATTTGGATAACTCACAACAATATACCAAACTAAGTATTGTTGGAAGCATGGATTATATGTGATAGAGATGGAGTACATATAGCAACAACTAGGAGCATTAATTTTTTAGAGGATGTTATGAGGTACAAAAAATAGATTGTAACAATTATTAAACTATCCTTGTTAATTATTGAGCTTAATGCTAATTGTGATGGTTGTATAGGATGACATTTCCATACCAAAAGAGTATGGCTAGCAAATATTTGACTATTTTTGTGCAACATGTTGGTGTTGTAGATATCCCTGAACTCTACCCAATTACCACCATGTTAGTATGAAATTATGTCACAATAAAATAAGGTAGAAGCACAACAAATTAAGAAGGTTATAGACCATGATCATGTAAAAATTAATGAAGAGCAAGATCCAAAGATGAAGATGGTGTGACAACAATGATGATGGAATTTTCATCAAATAGGAGATAAATTTCCTCAAGTGTGTCTATCAAATATGTAATATATGAATCATAAAAAAAAAACCTACAATTTCTATCAAGTATTCATCCCAATGTACCAAATATAGAAGAGTATGATGTGCCTATTGCAAAGAATGACTTAAAGCAAGAAGAGATGATAATATGATGTCAATGTATGTCATATGGAGCTAAATCAGTCATCCCATGATGATGTGTCCATACAAGAAGTATGAATATGAATACTTTAAGATGTATCTTCCAATTCTAGAATGCAAGAATCCCTAGCCTCAAGATAGTGACTTGAAGATAAATAAGATAAAGCCTTTGAATCTATATTAAGAGATAAAAGAAAAATAACTAATAGATATATGTGTAGGAGGAGGAGCATAAGGTGAAGTCTTGATGTCATCACAACTATCAAGAACTAACAAATAATCAAGTTTTTCTTTTGTATCATCATGTTGTATGGTAGGTTATCACAATTATTGAGGGGAATAAGCTTGTCTATAATAGGATCATCTAAGGATGGAGATAGATGTGGGTCTCCAAATATCTCCTAAATTTTTATCTAAAGAATATGTGGTCACTCAATATGTGAGATAAAACAAAATGTCAAAATCAAAACTACTACAAGTTAATCCAAGGACATGGCCATTCATGATATCCCATGCTTGCTTCCAATTTAGTGTACCTAGTTTGGGGACAAGTCCATAAATATGTGAGAAGAATTGAAGACACTTAAGATGTTTCTATTTTTTTTATCTTGCTAAGACTTAAAGCTCTATTTATTTAGGGTGTTTACATAAGGATGAATTGAAAAACTAAGATTTTATAATGATTAACTCCTCATGTATTATTATATATAAAAATATGTTTTTGAT
>VDFB02098905.1:0-22287 GCA_007258455.2 Sequoia sempervirens
TAGTACCAAAAACTATTTTCATGGATAGAAGGAAATTCTTAACTAATCTAAAGCATAACAATAATTGTTCTAATTTATTCTTAAAATATATAACACTACTTAAGTGATGTTTTGTGTCACAAAATATCTAAATATAAACCTAAATTAACAAATTTAAAAAGAAATATAAATAATGAATTAAAATGATAACCTCTAATACTCAAAAGAATCCAAAGGATGTATTGATCTTATAATTTTCTAGTATCCCAAAAGCCATGGAAGGATACAATATATTTTTAGGACTTACATAAGACCTTGGTATAGTAGTGTGGGTATTATAACTTTTTTGTAAGTTACTCAAGGCTTAGTTTGTCCTAATGAGTCTAAAACTCTAGTAATAGCATATTTATTATTATTCCTATTCTTATAGGCCCATTTGCAAATTTAAGTTACACATCCCACATCCCATATTGGATGAATTCATAGTTTGAATTGATCATATTATTTTGATCATCCATATTAACAAGTTATCCCTACTGATAAAAGGGTTCAAGTTGGAATTGAAATTGGTTGTTGTATATTGGACAAGATAACTTGAATTGGTTAATGAAAATTCTATAGTTCCTAGATTTACTAAAATACAATGAAATAGGTTAATTTTTTATAACAATATAGGTATATTTTAATTATTAGGTGATAAGGTGATGGGATCACATCATCTATATTTTTGGAAAGTTATAGATTTAAGGCATGTACTTTCCTTTATAAGCACTACTGAATCTTATCTCTTGGCTTTATTGATTGTGATATATTATAAAAGGTGCAATTTAATTTTGATACGTATCGAACCACTCAATAAGAATGTTTTCATCCCCATTCAAAAATTGGAATATCTGAAATTGGGTATTTTTTGGTTTGAGATGATGAAGGTATTTAGAATTTACTATACAAGGATGGAGATGGTGATAAGGCTTTCTGTTGGTGACCAAATTCTACATGGTAATCTATAATTGTTATATCGTTCTCAGGTAGATTTTATATTTATCTCTAAGGAAATGAATCTCCTACAATATTATATTTTGGTTTCCTAATTGGTTGTATATTATGTCTAAGATAGGTTTTCTATTAGGCATTCTTTAAACAATTCCATTATGGATTATGATCTTCATAATGAGAAAGCATTGGCAGGGGGTTTATTTCATAAAATATATTTAATGAGAAAATATAAGTATCTATATGCATATGTTTCCCTAAAAAGAGTTTTAGAAGAGTGTGAGGAACACAAAATTGAGGAGGTGTTAAAGCACATAAAAAATAGTTAGGTTTCTACCTGTTTGGTCAAGCATCAAAGGTTGCCAGACTATGATCATCCTTATTTCGCATGTTTCTCATCCTCATATGCTTATTGCTATGTCTATTTTGAAGGAAGATGATAGCCAATCCTCTTCTTAAGTTTATCTATATATTTTTATAAAATGGTAGTGGGGGATAATACTTGTTTTTGTGGTTATGCTCAATCATTGCACTTGGAGGGTGTTAATTTTTTATTTCTTCTATTTATTTTCTATTGAGATGATTTTGTATAGCTTGGTCCCTTCCATTTATTTTCTACTAGGATGATTTTGTTTGTCATGGCCCCTTTATACTACATTTATTTACTTTTATACTAATAATATATTTCAGGCCTTGTAACTTTTAACTAAAAAAAATATGAAACTAAATACTATCTTTTATAAAATATCAAGTGGGTCTCTAAAAGTATGATTGGAAATCCATAAATAATAACATACATAAAACTCACACAATGATGAGTGATGACATAAAAAATGTGTTAATATCACTAAAGGAGAAATAAAAGAAAGCTTTGGTAGTGATAAAATATTTTTTTTGGATAGAAGGAAATTGTTAGATAATCTAGAGCATGAATATATATCTTTGCATTGATTCCTAAACATATAATAGTACTTAAGTTAAGGACCCTACCTAGAAATTTTAAATTTCCTAGAAACACATAGGTACATCATTTCATAAAATATGATAGATGGATGATGCAAATCCTGGTGTCTTTGATCTATTTCAACACAAATTCTAGTTATTGCAATCAACAAACAGGTTCACAAAACCCTCACAAAGTACTTTTCCAATCTGACTTTGTCATTCCACAAGTAGGTCTACAGACCCAAATTACTCAAATTTTTACACAAAAATCCACACAACGACCAACCCCTTGAAAATTTAAAATACCCTTCAGTGCATACTCAAACATATCCAAAGAACTCCATGGGTCATCTTGGAACATCTCATTCAAACTCATGTAACTATGCTAACCTAGTAGACCAATTAGGTCACTTTTTCCAAGGAAGTGTTCCTAAATCTTCCAACTAGCTCTAAAAAACCTCTCAGAACTTCATGCCAGATATCAAATCACCCCTTTCCACAATATTTAGAAACATAGACCCTCATCCAGCGGTTGTAATTGGAAACCCTCACTTTTCACATGTTAAGGGTAGGGTTTATTGAAACTTATGGTTCCCAACCTCTCTAGACTCTACCACTACCTCCAACACTCTTTAAGATTCCTTCCCTCACTCACAAAAACATCTCACAACCTCTACTCACAACAATTCTTCAAACTCACTCACAAACCCATCATTTTCAAATTCATTCTAAATTGCATGGGACAGTCCTTATGTTTCCACAAAACCTGCACACAGTCCAAACCTCTTACTCTACTATCCTAAACCTAACATATTGATCCCATTCCACTTAGAAACAAGTAAAAAAGGTGGAATGGGTTTTATTCCATGATTAAAGCCTCAAACCCTAAGAATAGGGTATATCATACCAGTTTCACTAATTTGAAACAAACTTGCACCAAAATTTACTTGAAACACTCAAAGAAAATGTAGAATGCAGTTAACACACCCCACTATTTAATGCACAAACTTTTAGGAAGATATTATTTAGTACAGAACTGTACAAATCATTGGTAATGTAGAGTTTACTATGAAACACAAAAATTAAAGCAAATTAGGGGCTTCCTTTATTGATCCTCCTTCACAATCCTTTCAACAACCTCTTACATCGATGGAGTGCACATATTTAAATATATTCCCACTAAAAATACCCTCCAAACTAACCAACTACCTTTGAAATCCCAACTGACCATTGGGATTCCTCAAAAATGCACTTTTACATTTTTTTGTCAATTTTGCAAATTAAACCCCTAAACCTCCTAATGACCATTAAAATGAATCATTACCATATTAAGTGCTCCAATAAGACCTTATTCCACAAAATTGAAGACTCAAGACACCAAATTCTACCTAAGAATCTCAATTACATGTTCTTTCATTTTGAGCATCATCTTGACAACATTGCACACTTTAACAAAGATAAACTCCTAATACATAATAATGGTCAATTTAGACCTTATTGAAACACAAGAAGACCTCAAACCCTTAGGAAAACCTATCACCAAACAAGCTTGATCAATACAAATGAAATAGATTGGTGCTCTTGCATAATACAACCACCCTTGAAGCCTTTCCAAGTCTCTTGGAAATGAAATCATAGGTTGCCCAAAGTTATCTTCTCTATACCTTGATCTTTAAATTCTATTTTCCTCTTCCTCTGAATCATATGGTGCTAGCTTGCATCACCATCTCTGTGATCAGTCAACTTACCACCTAACTTTTGTTTCTTTAGTACAAACTACCCTGATAAATGTCTCCTGACTGTCCCTTCACTTGTGACTAATCTTGTACTTGCTTTAAAACCTAAAAACACACCTTTCCCAATCTTGTGTCTAGCTACTTCTTCCTTATCTCTAGTTTCACACTTGAAACTACTCACTTGTCCTTGTATCACCTTTTCCTTTTCATGGATCTTTGTGTTTAGATTTTCTTTCTCAGTAACCTCTGCCTTGACAGACTTATCTATCTTTGCATTATCAGTACTTGGCTTCCTCTCCATTTCCTTGGTATCTATAGGACAAAATACTGTCCCAACCTCAATTCCTTCTTTCCTTTTCAATGCATTTTTAGTCCTTTCAAAGTTTTCATCCTTCATTTTCTATGACTTAGTCTTAGTCACCTTTCTTTCACCTTCTTTGTTGCTTTTCATGACTATATCAGTCTGCAAATTCATTGTCCTCTCATCTACTAACCTTGAAGTGGCTACAAATGTCCTTTCTCTTCTTGTTTATCTCCCACATACTTCTCAACCTATTTCTTACCAAAGGTGATGACCTTGGCTGCCTTGTTTTGCTCTTTTTTACCCTACTGTAATGGGATCAATATAAAAGTGATACCGTCTTTCACAATATGATATGTGTTAGCTCTCCCATCATAGATTGAGTGTCTATCAAATTTACATGGTCTTCCAAGGATTAAATGGCAACAACTCATTAGAAAAATATCACAAAGCACTTTGTCCCTATAATCACCAATATAAAACTCAACTAGTGCTTGCTCTTTAACAAGAATGGATTGATCATTACTCACCCAAGAAGATTTGTATGGTGTTTCAAGAGGGTTTCTTTCTAACTTTAACTTATGAACCATTTCACAAGACACTATATTATCAGTTGATCCTAAATCTATCACTATTTACACACCTTACCTTTACACTTGTAAGTTGTCTTGAACAATTTCCTTCTTTGAGTCATCTCCCTTTCATTGGATGCTTGAAATAAGGTTCTTCTCACCATAAAAATTTCTCCAACTTTAGGAGAAAAATGTATACTATTGGAATTTGAACTCTTACCTTCATCTTCTTTGATAATTTTAGCTCTTCTTTCATTCTTTCTCCACCACTTGATGAGGCATCAAAATTTTTAGGGTAGTTGTAGGCCAGATGTCCAAACTCATTATAGTTGTAGCACCTTCCTAATAATATATTTGCATTCATACCACCTCTAAATCTACCTCTTGATCGTATGAATCCACCTCTAAAATCTACAACTAGTTATTTTCATTTATGTGCATCACCTTAGCTTTCATTGGTTTGTCTTGAAGAAGAAAATGCAACTCTACCCCTTGAATTGTTTCCCCTACATCTTGTTGTCTTTTCTCATCTCCTTCTCACCTTTTCTTCTACCCTTATAGCCATCTGCTAGCATTCTTCAATTGTCTTTGGATTATGCAAACTTATTTAATCCTAGATGTTAAATCTTAGTCCACTAAGATACTTGGCCACTTTATCAACATCATCAACCATATGTATTATTCTTATGATCAGTTTATGAAACTCATTAGTATAGGTTTTCACATCCATTTCTCTTTTTTTTAAAATCTTGAATTTTTTTTGACATTTGGATAGCATAATCATTTGGCAAAAAATCTCCCTTTTAATTTGGCCACCATCCTATCCCATGAAACAATTTTAGACTTATCTCTTCTTCTCCTTTCAGCTCGTTCATAATCCCACCAAACTAATGCATGCCCCTTCAATTTGGCCTTTGTTATCTTCACCTTTTCCTCAATAGATAGATCCTCACATTCAAAGAAGCTATCTAAAGCTACAATCCAATCTAACAATGCTTTGTCATCTAAAGTACCATCATACATTGGAAAATCAGCTTTTACCTTGTAATTGTTTCCTTTTACTTCCTTTAGTAGCTTGGCCATTCTTTGGTCTCTAGGATCCAACTCTTTGTCTACATCTTCATGTTCTTCTTCTTCATCTTAAGTCTCACTTTCATCTCCCACAATCATTCCTCTTTTTCTTCATGTTTCCACACTCTCCAATATTACTGCAAATCTATTATGCAGTTCGCGCAATTTTATGATCTCCCTCTCAGTCTTCTCTTCCATCTCTTACATTTTCCTTGCCACATTATCTCTTTTTGGAGGCATCTTGGCACTTTGACTATTTAACTTCTATATTTCCTCTCTTCAATCAACAACCTTCAACTTTCAAAAGACATATTTCCTTTGTTTTGATACCATTTGATGTAGAGCTTGGCCACTTGATCTAAATCAACACAATTTAGGTTATTTCAATCAACAAATAGGTTCACAAAACACTCACAAATAATTTTTCCAATCTAACTCGGTCCTTCCACAAGTAGGTTTGCAAACCTAAATTGCTCAACTTTTCCACACAAAAAACCAAACAACAACCAAGCCCTTGACACTTTCAAATATGCTCCAGTGCATGCTCAAACATATCCAAAGAACTCCATGGGTCATCTTCGAACATCTCATTCATTTCTCATGTAACTATGTTGACCTAGTAGACCAATTAGGTCACTTTTTCAAAGGAGGTGTTCCTAAATCTTGCAACCAGTTCTAAAACACTCTCAGACCTTCATACCAGATATCAAATAGCCCATTTCCACAATTTTTAGAAATGCAGGCCCTCATCTAACTATTCTACTTGAAAACCCTCACTTCTTAAATGTTAAGGGTAGGATTTATTGAAACTTATGGTTCCCAACCTCTCTAGACTCTGCCACCACCTCCAAAACTCTTGAAGATGTTTTACCCCACTCACAAAACCATCTCATAGCCTCTACTCATAATAATTATTCAAACTCATACACAAACCCATCATTTTCATACCCAAATTCATTGTAAATCATATGGGATAGTCCTTATCTTTGCCCAAAACTTGCACATAGTCCAAACCTCTTACCCTACTATCCTAAACCTAACATCTTGAGCCCATTCCACTTAGAAACAATGAGTAAAGAAGGTGGAATGGGTTGTATTACATTATTAAAGCCTCAAACCCTAAGAATAGGGTATATTAGATCAGTTTCAATAATTTGAAGAAAAATTGCACCAAAATTAACTTTAAACACTCAAACCAAATGTAGAATGTAGTTAACACACTCCACTATTGAATGCACAAACTTTTAGGAAGATATATGCTTTAGTACAAAACTATAAAAATGACTGGTAATGTAGAATTTACTGTGAAACACATAAATTAAAGTAAAATAGGGGTTTCCTTTATTGATTCTCCTTCACAATCCTTTCAAAAATATATTACATCAATAGAGTGCACATATTTAAACGTCTTCCCACTAAAACTACCCTCCAAACCAACCAACTACCTTCCAAATTGATGCAAGAGCATCTTGACATCATGCTTCCTTTAAGAAATTTTGAAGTTTGATGTAATTTTGGTGTCTCATCCTTATAACAAGGTTCTAGAGGTCATTTTCATGTTATTAGGTTACTAGGAGGTCAATTTTTCATGTTTTATGTCAAACTTGAAATGAATATAAAAGTTGTCATATAAAGATGTAAATGTTGCAAAATTGCAAATGTATGGGAGATGAAAGGTCAGGTCACTTGGGGGAAGTTGAAAATTAGTTAGAAACTAAAAATTCATGTTGGAATTCCTTTAAAAAGGCCTTGTATGCATGTTGTATGGTGTGGGTGATTGACCATCTAAATTTGAATGAATAAATGCACTATTTTTGTACATTCTTTTAGAAATTCACTGATTGTTTGATTTGTACGGTCATGTGCGGGCATGAATATAGGTATAATTGGATGTAAGTGGTATATTTTTCAATCACCTTTCATTTCAAGTTTGTTTCATGCAGATTGGTTAAATTTTTAGTTAGTTTTTGCAAATTTTCAAGAAACAATCCAAACCCCTGTTTAGGGTAACCAATGACTGAAGAATTTGTATTTCTCTTAATTTAGCCATGAGTAAATCTTAATTTTTGGTGGGAATCATCCTCACAACATGTATTCTATTATTTTTAAAGTTTCAAATAAAAGGATTAAGATAAATGTGTAAGAGATTGAAGTTTTGACTGTAAAACTGTGTCTCAGCCTACTAAAATAGTGTTTAAGAAGCCTAAGACCTAGGGTTTATAAAAATGATGATGGGAATTAAAATTTGATGGATTATTAAGCTTTAAAAGACCTAATTTGTGGCGTTCCAAGGAATGGTTAGGAGAAATTGATGGTGGAGATAGCATACTCAATAAGCCCTAGTTGGAGCAAAGCCTATTAGGCCTAATTGATACGCTGTCAGACTAGTTTTGAGCATCATTTCTCAAAGTAACCTATGTTGATTTTTTCATATGTTTTAGAAACCTCAAAAGGGTTTCTGAAATCATTTCATTGTCTAGAATAGAGCCCTGGGTGAAAATATATCTCTGACAGTTGCTTGAAGGAGTGTTGTTAGGGATTTAGGACAGTTAATGAAGAAATGGTAAAAATATGAATGTGAAGACTTGGTAAATGTTTGTTTTGTTTGAGTTAAAGTTTCTAAGGAGTTTGAAGGTCTTGAGAAACCTTGTTTGGGTCAAATTTGTGAGAAAATAATATTTTTTCTCTTGTAGTGATTATTTACATGGTGAATTCTCTTGTGAATGTGAAGAAACGAAATGGATTTAGTCCATAGTTGAGAAACATGTTTCAAGTGACAGATTTTATTCCTTTGCACTACATTAGTTTGTATCAGAGCTAGAAGGCTCTGGGAAAAGAGAGTTGTTTTTTGGTTATGTGGTTTTGTCTTGTGGTTGTGTGTAGGTTGAGAAGATAACCTGGTTGCTGCCAAGAGAAGGAAGATAAAGGTGAGAGAAAGTGGAAGCAAGAAGAAGCTTGCTTGAAGAGAAAATATGGAGATATTGAGAAGACATTTACAGGTAGAGGAAGAAAGGAAGAAGAGAAAGAGAAAAGATAATTTTGATAGAGAGATAGCAACAATAAAGCAAGAAATGAGAAGGTTAGAAAAAGAGTTCTAGGAGTCTATGATGAAGATGGAACAAATGATTAAGTAGATGACAAGTTGGAACTTGAAGATTAAGAAAAGAGTTATATGGCCCATTAGGAAGATTTTCAAAAGAAGGAGAAAATAAGCCAAGTTAGCAGTTGATAAACAAGAGGAAGAAGAAATGTAGATCAAGTTGATGATGAGGTAGATGAAGAATGAATTCCTTGAAGGAGTAGAGAACCAGATAAAGGACATGGAGATTAGGAATGATGCAGTCTTTGTTTCAGGGAAAAATCAGCAAGTTAAAGAGGTAATCTATCATTTCATTATTATGATGGTAGCCTTAATGGGATATAAGCCTAGATTCAAAGTGAAAAGGGAGAGACAAGATGTTGAGATGCAACAAAGTATGAAGAATTTGATTTTAGCTGGAAAAATAAGGAGAAGACTAATTTGTATGGACAAAATGAAACATAAGGTGAAAATGAAGGTGATTAAGAGTAGTTTCAAGGTCAATCAGAGGTAGAGCATACAAGGGATGAAGATTTGTCGATAACTTCAAATTCAAGTGGACTTGAAATTCATTGGGCTGGGAGAATGATGCAAGATCATCTTGACAACATCATGCTTCCTTGAAGAAATTTTTAAGTTTCATGCAATTTTGGTGTATCAACCTTGTAACAAGGTTTTAGAGGTCATTTTCATGTGATTAGGTTACTAGGAGTTAAAGGTTTAATGTTTTATGTCAAACTTGAAATGAATACAAAATTTATCATATAAAGATGTAAATGTTGCAAAATGGAAAATGTATGGGAGATGAAAGGTTAGGTCACTTGGAGGCAGTTAAAAATAAGTTACAAACTAAAAATTCATGTTGGAATTCCTTTAAAAAGGCCTTGTATGCATATTGTATAGTGTGGGTGATTGTACATATGAATTTGAATGAATAAATGCGTTGTTTTTGTACATTATTTTAGAAATTCATTGATTATTTGCTTTGTATGGCCTTATAATAGCATGAATGTAGGTCTCATTGGATGTAAGTGGTATATTTTTCAATAAAATTCCATTACAAGTTTTTTTAATTTAGATTGGTTCAATTTTGAGTTAGTTTTTGCAATTTTTCAAGAAACAGTCCAAACCCTTGTTTAGGCTAACCAGTGAAAGAAGAATTTGTATTTATCTTAATTTAACCATGAGGAAATTTTAATTTTTTGTGAGAAGAATCTACATAACATATATTCTCTTATTCTTAAAGTTTCAAACAAATGTATTAAGATAAATGTATAAGAGATTGAATTTTTTACTGTAAAATTGTGTCTTAGTCTGCGAAAATATTGTTTAAGAAACCTAAGACCTAGGTTTTATGAAAATGATGATGGGAATGAAAATTTTATGGATTATTAATCTTTAATAGACCTAATTTTGGGTGTTTCAAGGAATGGTTAGGAGAAATTGATGATGGAGATAGCATAATCAATAAGCCCTAGTTGGAGCAAAGCCTATTAGGCCTAGTTGATACAATGTCAAACTAGTTTTTAGCATCATTTCTCAAATTAATATATGTTAATTTTTTGATATTTTTTATAACCCTCAAAGGGGTTTCTAAAAATCATTTTACAATTTGTAATAGAGCCCTGGGTGAATAGATATCTCTGATAGCTGCTTGAAGGAGTGCTGTTAGGAATTTAGGAAAGTAAATGAAGAAATTGGTAAAATATGAATAGACAGACTTCGTAAATTTTTATTTTTTATTTTACTTAAAGTTTCTAAAGAGTTTGAAGGTCTTAAGAAACCTTGTTTGGGTTAGAGTTGTGAGAAACTCAGATTTGTGCTCTTGTAGTGATTATTTACATAGTTAATTCTCTTGTGAATGTGAAGAAAATTAATGGTTTTAGTCCTTTGTTGAGGAACATGTTTTCAAGTGAGTGATTTTCTTCCTTTTCACTGCATCACAAATCCCAACTAACTGTTGGGCTTCCTCAAAATTGCACTTTTCATTTTTTTTCTTTGACAATAATTGACAATTTTTGTCAATTTTGTAAATTAAACCCTCAAACCTCCTAATGACCATTAGAATGACTCATTACCACATTCAATGGTCCAATAAGACCTTATTCTACAAAATTCAAGACTCAAGACACCAAATTCTACCTAACACTCTCAATTACAAGTTCTTGCATTTTGAGCATCATGTTGACAACATTGCACACTTTAAAAAAGATAAACTCCTAATACATACTAATGGTCAATTTAGACCTTATTAACACACCACAAGACCTCAAAGCCCTAAGAAAACCTATCACCAAACAAGCTTGATCAAATATAGATGAAATAGATTGGTGCTTTTGCACCAAGGGATTACCACTAGATATAAGAATTAGTTATAATATGTAATTATTATTATGGAAATATTTTCGAAATAAGGTAGCAATTAAAATTATACTACTAGAAAATAAAGAAATAGAGTAGTAAATGGAATATTTATTCAAAAAAAATTTGATAAGGGAAATTTTAAGTCCTTATGTAGTACCAATGAAATAACCCCAAATAAAGAAGGTGAATGGATAATATTTATATTTAACTTAGAGTAATAAAATAAGATAATCATACTGTGTAGTCTCCCATTTGATAGGATGGATGGAAAAATGAGTGTTTTAATGGTCCAAAGTACTTCACTAAGACTGATTTGAAAACTAGTTATGGATAGATTAAAATTATATAGAGAATTGAGTGGAATACTATATTTGAAATCAAGAAAACACTATATAAATGGTTAGTTATTCGCTTTGGGATTGCTAATAAATTATTAAAATTTAATGCATTGGTGAACCAAGTAATGACATTATATTTGAGTATTTTTGTGATTTTTTATATCAATAATATTTTATTTTAAGTAAAACTAAGCAACACCAAGAGCATATCAAAATATTATTACAAAGAGTAGGAGAAGAAAATTTGTTGATTAATGTGAATAAATAGACTTTTATGAGATCAAAATAATTATAAACAAGAATTTTAATATGATCTAAAGGTTTAAGGATGGATGTAGAGAAGGTAAAATCAATTCTAGAGTGGGATACATCAAATTCTATTAGAGAGTTAAGATATTTTTATGGGTTACCTTAGTTCCTATACAAAATTCATCAGATATTTCAGTGGAATTTGTCAACTAATAACTATAAATATAAGGATATATAAGAGAAAATTTGAGTCAAAATCAAGATGCACTTAGAGTTCATAATTTCTAAAGAAGAAAATGACAAAATATATTAGCATTAGTATATTTTTTGATGTATTTCAAGTGGATTATGATGTATGTGAGATTAGGATAGGATTAGTATTGAGTGAAAAAAAATAGACTAGTATTTTATTTAAATGATAATTTCAATGAAGGATACATTTAGTATTTTATCATAATTTTATGTTATAATTGATGTGTTGAAGGAATAAGGATAATATTCTAGAAACCTACCTAAATTTGACCATTCAAATTTGGTCAAATTTATCTTTACTTTGTCTATTATCCCTTCCCATTTGCATATAAAAAATAATATTTCTATACTTAATTAATAATACCAATTCTCTTCAAGTCCTCTCACCTATTCAAATCCTCCATTAATAATATTTATATACTTAATTAATAATATCCTACATGAATTAAATTTATTTTTCAATTCACCTACTTTCTCTCACCTATTCAAATCCTCCATTATCCTAGTTGAATATTAATCCACTTGCCTAATCCTATCATTAGGATGTGTACATTCCTAATACATGATTAGGAGGTCTAAAATCCTCCAAAATTTGTAGGTGGCCTCTAATCATCATCACTAATTTAATCCCTCACCTAACCCTCTTATTTTCACAATCAGATCCTATAATTAAATCAACCTAATCCCTTTTCCATTTATGGAATTCCCCTTGGTCAACCCTTTCATAAATGCTTTCTCATTTAAGAGAAGAAATCCTCATTCCATTATGGAATTTTTAATTGCATTTTCTTTTCCCCATGTCCATCAAGGAATTGATAATTCCTTTTGTCTTCCCCATGTGCATTAAAAGGGAATTTTTAATTTTCCTTGTCAATTCCCCCCAATTATTTGGGGAGATTGGATAAGAAATAACTTTATGAGGGAGATCTTTCCCATACTTCTAGAGTACTTTGAAACTACCCTCTTTCCTCTCATTCCCTCTCACTATTGCAAGTGTCATCACCACAAATATTGAGATGCATCAAGGCATATTAACCCTTGATCTTTCTATCCATCCATCCTAGTTGTTCATCTTCCTCTACCCTTGGTAAATGACTACACTTAGTCATTTTTAAGGATTTCTCAACACAAGCCTTCAAGCCTTCAAGAAAAATTAAGCTTTTCATGGAATCTTGAGACTAAAATTAAGAAAAAACAAGGTGTTATGTTGCCAAAATTAACATTAAACATACATCAAATCACACCCACAAGGAAATCATGACATCAATCTTGACACCAACTCCATTTTCAACTGATTTAGAGAAATTTTAAGATTATTTTCCCTTATCTTGAGTGTTTGTTTTCTTTTTTGCATTTTCTTAGGTTTTTTGTTATTTCCTTACATTTTAGTTTGTATGAATCACTTTACACATATTTATCACACTTGATGGGACTCATGTCATGGTTCTTTTAATTTATTTCTTACAATTTAATTTTTTAGTATTTGAAAGTTTTACCTTCATAGGTGGATATGTTACATTTATGGATATTCCTTCCTTAGAGATAGTTGTGCCTTCTTCAGGGGTAGATTCACTTAGGCTCAAACCCCTTCTAGACTTAAAAAATTCATAGGTATATCTTAAGAGGTGGATACGTCACTATATGAGCATATGTGATACTTTGACAAGTAGACCTTCGGGTAGAAAAAAATGAAATATTCATAGGAGACACTACATTCTTCAAAGGAAAATCTAAAGAATTCATAGGAGGATGTACATGGTTCAATGGAAACTTTTCTTGATGGGTGACTATGCTTCCATCAGTAGTGGGGTATGTGCAAGATCATGATGGGCAAAAAGTGGCAATATGATGGGTATTTGTAGGGTATGTGGCTGATGACTTTTTTCTTACCTAAAATTGACGAAATGAAAAAGGTTTTTAAAGGATATTCTTATCTTTCCACCAATATAAATTATTCTTTACTTCGAATATAATAAATAATTATTATTCATTTTCTACTTGAATTATGACTAAAGTGTTGATTGATAGGATGATTGAAAAACATCTATAGCTTTCAAATGGTATCACATTTTTTGAATCCAAAACATGCATCATTCTATGCTTTGCATACTATAGGATTAAAAAGAAAAAATTGAATTTCATGAAGTTTTGACCAAGTTAAAAGGTGGTGGACATATGAGTTTTTATATTTTCTAAAATTTGTAATAAAAATTCATAATTAATTATTTACTTGGAAAAAAATTACAAAAAATATGCATCATTAGGACATGATTCCTCTACTTATATCTAAAATATTATTAAAAATATTATAATTTTATTGTTGTTAGGGTGGTCCATGAGACACCTACTTCTTATTTTTCCTAAAATTTAAGTACTCTGCATTGAAATTTCAAATTTTCACCAAATAGATTTAAAAAAAAAAAAAACCTAGTAGTTTAGAAACTACATTCAATTTTCTCTGAGATTCTATTCTTACATATTTTTGAAATAATATAGATAACATTCAAATTTTATGTCAAGTTGCTAACTCTGATTTTTTGAATTTTTGCCACTTAAGGGCTGTTGTTTCCATGATGATCCTGCACATACCGGTGGATCCACTCTATTCATAGGTGGTCTTGTTAGTAACAATTATGTTGCATTTTCATTTCAAAATTTTAATTTTTTACTATCATATCAATAACTAGCTAACTTATTTGTCTATGTTTGTGAGTAATTCCTATTAATTTGAAGCATCATTTATCAAATATCAATGGATCAGAACTACTAATTTTTTTCTTGTAAGACAATCAATCGAAGATATATGTAAGTATTTTATCATTAGCTAGGAACACTTAATTTCCTAAAGGTGTCAATTAACTTTGGTTTTTGTGTTTGGAAATTTTTGTTGGTATATATGCTCACCTTGCACCATTTGGTGAGCCTAAGGATCAAAAAATTGTGAATTCATCCAATCCCATTGTGAGTCATCCTATGAGTGCTAGATTACACATATTATCTCCCCTTGTGCTATGTGCAAGCCAAAGGATTATAAATTCCTAACATATCCTTCCCTTTAAGAGTCCTTTGGTATTTCTTCACCCCAAGGCTCAAATAACTCAACAAGATGAACTATCAGGGTATAGAAAGGTGGAAGAATAAAATTTGTACCCCAATACGATCATGTTGTGTCTAGTGAAGCTTTGATACTTAGGTGATTTTGAGTTAAGAGAGCAAGGTTGGTCTAAGTTGCTTAACTAGAATTATTGACCTATACTTGTGAAAATATGGTTTTAATGGACATGCCTCATGCATCCTCCTAGTATTTAGAGGACATGCTAGATCGCATGTCTACAACCTAGTTTAGGAACTCTTAGTCATTTCCTATCATAGTGGAGGATATAGTATCATGCCAAAAGCTATTCATTATGTATTCCCTTGAGTAGAGGTAGGAGTTCTTCAAGGAAGGTATCAAGAGCTTCAAAGAAAGGGAGAAGGAGCTCATTATCACTTTAGGCCCATGCCACTAGATCCCTATCTACCAACTCTCATTGAGTGATGCTCTTCACCAATCTCAAGATATTAGCCTCATGGTTGGTGGGCCTTCGATAGGTTAACACACCCACTTGACTAATTTAGGCTTGTCCTACTTGACATGTCTTCTTAATACCTATGAGTGTCTTTTGTCCATCCTTGTCTGTGTTTATCCAATTTTTGAGTCATCTTTTTTCATCAAGTTATTTATGTCTTGATAGGCACATGCACATCCTTCAAGGTCAGATCTTCTTTGTTAATAGGTGGTTGAACTTTCCATATACAATTAGTTAATCCATCTTAGGTTGATACACTTTGTTCATAGGAATATCCACTCTATCCTTAGGAAACTCCACTCTATTCATAGGTGGATAGGTTTTCCATCCATGGTCATCCTCCTTAGGGTCACATGCATTCAAGATGGGTAGCTCTGCTTTGTTCAAAGATAGATTCATTTTTTACTAGATAGCTCCACTATTCATCAACTAACCATCCTCCTTATGTGGATATATGTTCTTGAGAAGAAAATTTTATTTTTCAAAGGAAAATTCATTTGTTCTTGGGTCACTCCACTATCACCAACTAACCATCCTAGTTAGGAAGATATGCTCTATTGATAGGAAAATATTGTTTACATAGAGGTGGGTTTTTTCATAGGTGTCTACACTCTATCGATAGGTGGAATTTTTATATTGTTAGGTATATCCACTTTCAATAGAAAAACCTAAGAGTGAATCCTTTCAACTAGATGTATCCCTTAGTGTTTTGAGTTTGATTTTGTGATAAAAATTCTTTTATTACCTCCCAATCTTCTGAATCATTTAATTTCATCAAATCAAATTTTCCAAAATTCATTGATTCATCCTTCTAATAATACAAGGAAATATCTAAGCATGTCTAATCAACATCCCCATCATTCAACATCATAATCTAGCCTCCTAAACATCATTTTGTGAAATTTTCTATCTAAATCAACCAATTGACCAATCAACATCATCATCTTTACATTATCTTAGGAACCTCATTTATCTTGAGTTAGTAATCATCCTCAAAAAAATGAACTTGTACCTCAAGAAAGTTGTGTATTTTGTGTCGAAATCATTTGTGCTTGAGAATGTTTCCTATCTCAAGTACTATCCAATCATCATCGTCTTTTCTATTGGAGAACTTAGACTCTCTCAACAAGTAATCAATCTTATCATCATCAAATCACATTCTAAAATTTAATTGGATCTCCACATCAATTGATCACTTAATCATTAGTCCAATCAACAATCCAACCAATGAATCATTCATTCATCCAACCATCATCATTTAGTCGAATCCTTGGTCTCTACATCATCTTCATCATCCAATCACCTCTTTCATTACTATTGTCACTCAATCTTAGTTGAAAAGACTCATGGAATAATAGAAACAATAATATTATCAATCTAATTATCCTCCTAATTTACCTACCTATGGAGGATCCCAACAAACCAACATGTATAGTCATCTAATAGATTGAAATAATTTCCATGGACGAGTATCCCTTGAGGAAGGGATGGTGTCACAACTTGAAATTACTATACAAGATTATCTCATTGATCCAACCCATTTCCAAATGAGTGATCATCTCATCTATTAATGTTTGCAACAAATTATTTCTACTTTACTCATGAAAGGAACCAAACATCCACTTGCATTTGATATGACACAATTTTTTGTTATGGCTAGGATTTCAATTCCTCAAGCACCTCAGGCTCCTTAGCCTCCTCAAGATCCTCAATCCTCTCAGGTCCCTTAGCCTCCCAAAATTTCTCATGCCCATCAAGATCCTCCTAATAATTCTTCATATCCGCTTGAATTCAAAAATGAAGTGGCTACTTGGGTCCCATCTTCTCCTCTCAAGATTATTGTTATAGGAGCTTAACCAAAATTTAGTAATGTTTAGGGACCTTTTCCCACACCATCTATGCAATTCTAGAATTCCATCTTGAAAAAAATAAAATAAATCCATTCATCCCTCACATTCAAGAATTATTGTTGGAACTACCTCTAATGGTTTGGCTTTAGCCCCCCACATGTTCCTCTCATACCAACTCAATCACTTTATCACACTTCTTATGCTTCTACTCCATCTTCATCCCAATTTTGACCTCTTGCAAATCCAACTCCATAATTTAATCCTAGTTATTTCATCCCACCATTACAATCTCATCCACAACCACAATCAGAATCTTATCAAAGGCCTCCATCCCAACTACAAAATAATCCTTCATCACAATATCAACCACAACCACGATAATCATATCCTAATCTGCCACCTCATTATTTATCACCATAATATCATTAACATACCAAATCATCATCTTTTTTGGAGACTTCTAGATGCATGATACATATCATCAATCATCTCTAGTAACTGCATGCAAAATATTTAGCATTGTTGTCATTGATGTCAAATCCTTGGATATAGAAGGTTGTGCTTTGGAAGATGTATAGACTTGATCTAGCCCATCAAGTAATATGATGTTACATAGTGTGGATATTATCCTTGATCCAAATATGGAAGTACTTCTTTTTGGGACATCTGTGGAAGTCAGTCAATGCATAATAATGAAGATTAATCTTTTGATGTTGGATACTATGCTCAAATCTCACTTCAGGTAACCTTTCTATTTGAAACTTCATGTAGCATGGTGCAATTTGGTATGTCAAATTTTGTTTCATTGGTTGATATTGAAATTAATGAAATCCATATTTGGTCTTGGTTATGGCATTCCTATCAGCTCCAAAATATATTTTATGTGATCCAAAGTTTGCTATCTTCTGATAGTTATGTTATGTAATGAACCTATTTTATGTATGACCTATTCACAAGGCCCTTGGTAACATGGTAAGAATATCTTTATGTGTGACCTAAATTTTTGGTCTGGTGCTAACATGCAAGGTCTTATTGAATATGTCAAGGTTGTTCTTCATGTAGACATGTTTTGCAGTGATCCAACTTAGATTGTATTTGGATGACTTAGAGGACTATGAAGATATTGTGTCTAGCCAACCTAGAAGATTATGAAGAAATGAAAGGGTATAAGTAAAGGCTTTTTTTGTCTGATGAAAAGATGAAGTGAAGAGTATTGTGTGTGTGAGTAGACAAGAGGATACAAAGGGAGAAGTAATAAATTTTGTAGAGTTTGTGCAAAGAAGTTGTGTAGAATTTTTTGGTCAGATTTACTATAGACAAAAATTATGCTCTTAATTGGAATTGAACTCATGCATATGTAGATACAATTTCATCAATTTACTTTTGTTAGTGAGACCATTTTGTAATGTGTTGTTTTGTATTTGGGTAGTGATCCCATTGGAAATGAGCCACCATGTAGTGAGCCTTTGTAAAAATCACCTCAACCGATGTCACCTTAACTGGTGTTATATAACTGAGAATTATCATTATTCATGGTTTTTCCCTACTTGTGTTTCCACATAAATTCTGGTGTTCAATGTGCTTGGTGTTGTTATGTGCATTCATGTTCATATCTATTTGATTAATTTATGATTGGTATAGGTATTCTTTGAATTAATTAAAGAAAAGTAAATTGCTTGTAGATAACTGATTCACACCCCTCTTAGTTATCTAGACTGTTCAACAATAGGTATCAGAGATTGGTCCCTTGCAGATAGAGCTTAACTGCTTGAGGGAGATCTTATAAATTTGAATAGATGGAAGGAGCTTATCACTTTGAGGAAGAAATTAAAATAATGTTAGATGATATGGAAAGAATGAAATATGAAAATGAAGAGTTTAAAGAAAATCTTAAGGAAGAAAATACTTGTATCTCAAAGCTAAGGGAGAAAATCTAGAAATTTAAAGCAAGACATAAAGAGGTTAGCCAATAATTAAAGGATTCAAAGGAAATTATTGTGGATTTAAAATATAAAATGGAAGAATGGAAGAAGACTGAAGAAAATCTTAAGGATACCATCAAACATAAATTAGAAGAAAATGAGAAGCTAGATCAAGAGTTAAAAAAGTTGAAATATGAAGCAAGAGTATGTGAAAGTAGCATAATTATGGACCAACTCTTGTCCCTATAGAAATTTCACAAGGATAAAGAAGGAATTGGATTCATCAATGAAAACTCAAACTAGAACACTATGGGTGAAGAAATAGCAGTTGAAGTTGAAGCAAGATCAGTTATAACAAGGTCTAGAACTCTAATGCACCTACAAAAAGACCTTTGGTCACACAACCAAATGAATAAAGGTACTTAGATCATTCAATGGTCACTGTTTTCTATAAATAAAGTTTGGACATAAGGCTATAGAATGTAGAATCAAGATGGAACCAAATACTCAATGCTTTAACTATCACAAGTTTGGTCACAAAGCAAGTCATTGCAGAAGTCAGTTATCTAATTTGGCTAGAAGGAATGGAATGAACAATCTCTTTCATGGTAATTTCTATTCATTTTGTGGTTATGGTCACAAAGCTAATCAATGTAGATCTAAGGTTCAGTTAGTCAAGTCAAGACAAAGATGCTACAAGTGAAGTCAACCTGAACATTATGCTAACACATGTAGATATGTTGCTCCAAAAAAGCTAGAGAACAAAAAAGGGTTGTAGAATCAAATGAATCTAAGAAGAAGATAGTCACAGTTTGGAGGAAGGAAAAAAGTGTGGAGAATAATTTCATGGTATAGGATCCTAGTACATGTCCTACCAGTATCTGAGCCAATCTTCCTTGGCTCAGGGGGAGTTTTGCATTTTATATCCTATCGGTTCCCCCTCTTTGAAGTAATATTGATGTGATTTTTAACATGATTAAGTCCTAACTAGTTGATTATAAATGATGAAGTTTAATCCAGCTAATTCAAAAGAAAAGTACAATTTCTACCATCATTAATGTGCATTTTTGGTGGTGAAATCATTATAAGTGATTAAGAATAAAAGGTGGGAGTTTTCAAAATCCTTTCTCACAGATTGTAAAGAATAAGAAGAAGAAGTTTGGTTTAGCGATAAATAATTTGAAGAAGCATGATGATGGAGTTTATTATTAGAGGATCAAGTGGTAGTATTCTGCTAAGGTTGAAGGGAGTTGAGTTGGATGAGTTTGATCATCGAAATATGGAGTTCTATGTTAAGTGGAAGTCCAACATCCTTGTTGGAAAGAAATTTTATAGGTATTTAGAATGTATGGAAGATAAAGAAAATGCATGCAAAATTTATTTCTCATCCTTGCAGATGAATTTGTGCTCTAGTGTAATAGTGTTGAATCAGTTTGAGTAGGGTTCCTCCTTTGGTAAGAAGGAATTGGAAGTTGTTATTGGTGGCTCCCCTCCAGAACCTAAAAAGAGGAAATTCAACACAGAAGATGTCATCACTATCTTGGAAGAAAAGGAGAATGAACAAGAGTCTCTGCCTAGATTTGATTTTGTCGATCCAGATGATATTTAGATGATGTTAGATGAATGTGATACAAAAAATATTGGTGAAGTGCGTTTGGTTTGCTCTCTATTCAATAGGCTTAGAAGTCATCATACATTGGTTGATTATCTACTCAAAAAGGGTATTACTACCTCAGATGTTTCTAACTTGTTACTGGATAATCTAGTAGAATTTGTTGAAGAAAGGATGTTGCTAGAAGGATCCGAAGGACATAAGTTTGAAGCTATGATTGAGAGAAGATGTGTCAAAGAAAAAAAAAGTTATCCAACCGCATTGGTGAGACAAGAGAATGCATTAAGGATATTTTTGACATCTATAGGTATTGTCTTTGGTGGCCTACTATTGTTGATAATTTTAGAAGTAGAATTGAAGCTAATGAATATGAGATGAATAATATTGGAAAGAGTTTTGATTTCTTCAAAGAAAAAGATGGAAAATAGAGGATAAGAACTGGTGAGTTGCAATTGGAGTTACTGATTGTTCAGAGATAGAGGGAAGATGTGGTTAGAACTTTCTAGTTGGTCAAGGAAATTGTTGACGTTTGGTTGGATTATCTCTCCTAGATACTTTCTAATGTAGAGGATTGTGAGTTACAGTGCATGTCTCTGGATTGGTCATCTTCATTTATGTTGTTGTATCTACTATATAGTATGAGTGCTATATTTTATTTTGTAGTGCTAGCTTGGAAGAGGATTCTTCCAATTGTGAGAGAAAGGTACAAGAAAAAAATTTATGTGAAAAGTGTTATCTTTCCTTGAGTTCCTGAATGTTCAAATTTTGGCCCTTTTCCTTTGATGGGAAAAAGGGAGAGAAAAATGAAGAGAAAAACAAAAAAAGAAGAGGTATTGAATTGCTTGACAAAGGGGGAGTACTTGGAGATTTTTTTGGAGTATGCAGTTTTGGAGTTGGAGTTTTGTTTTTTTTAGTTTTTGTTGTTTATCCATCAATGCCAAAGAGTAAGATTATTGAGAAGTTTTTTTAGATGATTTAGCATTGTTTTCATTGATGTCAAAACCTTGGATCTAGAAGGTTGTGATCTAGATGATGTACAAAATTGATCTATCCCATCAAGTACTATGATGTTACATAGTGTGGATATTATCCTTGATCTAGATATAGCAGTACTTCTTTTTGGGACATCTATAGAAGTCAGTTAATGCAAAATTATGAAGACTAATTTTTTTATGTTGGATACTATGCTCAAAGCTCACTTCGGGTAACCTTGCTATTCATAACTTCACGTAGAATGATGGGAGTTTTGGTATGTCAAAATGTGTTTCTCCAGATGATACTAAAATTAATAATAATCAAGATTTGGTCTTGGTTGTGCCATTCCTCTCATCTCCAAAATATATTTCATGTGATCTAAAGTTTGCTATCTTTTGATAATAATGTTATGTAATGAACCTATCTTATGTATGAATTATTCATGGGTCCCTTGGTAACATGGTAAGAAAATCTTTATGT
>VDFB02098907.1:0-19859 GCA_007258455.2 Sequoia sempervirens
TCCCTCAACTCAAAAGGAATTTGATTTCAGCTAGGCAATTGGATGCTCAAGGTTGTAGCATTACTTTTCAATCAAGTATATGGAAGGTGACCAAAGGAGCCTTGGTAGTCACTAGAGGAAGCAAACCTAATACTTTGTATGTGCTAGAGAGTTAGGCTGAAGTGGGAGCTGCAATGGTAGTTGCAGACAGTGGTACGAAGCTTCGGCATAAAAGGCTTAATTACATAAGTAAGAAAGACCTTGAGATTTTACACAAAAAGAATCAACTTTCGGAGCTGAAATTGGTAGATTTAGAGTTGTGTGTATTGTCTCATGCGTGAAATGCTAAACCCCGACGGATTTCCTAACCCGTTGTGCTGAAAAGCATGTACCTAATAACCAAATGGTCCGGCTCCATGACCACGTGTCCATTGTGCTTGTGGCTTCTATGCCTTCACTTCCGAGGTCGGTGGGACACAAACCTCACCATTAACACCCTGGGTAGTCGCCCTCACTATTAGGTCGGTCTTTTGGTGTAGTGGTTGGCCCTTTGTGGTATCAGAGCTAAGGTCTCGAGGTCGAGCCATGCAGAGTGTGGTGGGCTATAATGTCTCATGCATGAAGGGTTAGACCTCAATGGATGTCCTAACCCATCATATTGGTAGGTGTGTACCTAATAACCAAATGGTGGGGCTCCACAGCTACATGTCCACTCCTAGCAGTGAGGGCAGCTATCCAAGGTGTTAAGGGTGAGGTTTGTGTCCCACCAATCTCGGAAGTGAAGGCATAGAAGCCACGAGCATAGTGTGGTCGTGGAGCCCCACTATCTAATTATCAAGTACATGCCTGCTAACACAACGGGTGAAGACATCCGTCGGGCTTTAGCCCTTCACGCACGGGACATTACAGTCCATCACGCTCCACAGGGCTCGACCTCGAGACCTTGGCTCTAATACCACAAAGGGCCAACCACTACACCAAACGACAGGCCTCATAGTGAGGGCGACTACCCAGGGTGTTAAGGGTGACATTTGTGTCCCACTAACCTTGAAAGTGAAGGCATAGAAGCCACGAGCACAGTGGACACATGGTTGTGGAGCCCCACCATCTAGTTATCAGGTACACTCCTGCCAGCACGACGGGTTAGGACATCTGTTGGGGTTTATCCCTTCAAGCACACGACATTAAAGTTGTAATATCCCCAATGGGATCTTCCCTAAAATTTCTTATTTATGCCTTAGGTTTCTAATTTATATTTCTACACTTTCCAATTCAATTTTCTGCTCAAACCCTAGGACTGAATTCTGATTTCAAACAAAATATCACAGCGAACATACAAGTGCCCAAACATGACAAATAAACATGCCAAATGATGCTGCCAATTGATATTCATATCAAACATGAAATCCACCATAAAAACACATGATAGGGCATCCAAATGTAACATACAAATCTGATTTTTTGTACATAACTTCTGCTATTACAAACTGAATATTCTGGACTGAGTTTACAATGAATTCATGGGCACAAACATGCCAGACATATGCCCAGATTTCTCCTCTATTAATCAGATCTGAAACTATGATTATGTTGGAAATATTGTCATTGATGTCAAAGGTACAAAGACGAAGTTTGCTATCATTAATGTCAAAGGAAGAATGAGGAAATTGTTGGATATTGTCATCAATGAGTTAAAGTAAAGTGAGAAGATTAAGCATGACTGAAGATAACATATTTAAAGAACAAAATGTGATTATGAACAGCATTTCCTGAAACAATACATTCAAATGTATAACTTATGGTCTGATCTGTGCATATAAACAGTGTGCACTTTATGCATTGAATTGAGGAAACCATATATTGCTGGGCAAGTGTGAGAATCTTAGAATTAAATCCTTCTTCAGAACGTTCGCAACAGTATTATGTGTTATTAATTGGTTTTTCATCTAAACTTGAGTTAATAAGTCACGGAATTCCAATGAGAGAAGGTTACTATCAGGCTTTGTGGTATTTATTAAAGCTTGAGCCATAAGACGGATATGAATGATAACGTGGGCAAAGACTTCAAAAGAACAAACGCCTATCGCAGCTTCTAAGGATTAGAGTCAGGATTAATTATAGAAAGTTACAAAAATATCATTGCATCATAAAATCACAAGGGAATTAGACTTGGATGGAATCATCATTTAAAATATTTGCCATCTCCGTTCTTTAGAGTGAACATGGTAATGAAGTCATAGAAATTGATAAAGAATGAAGGCAGTCTGCATGATAATAACATTGGGTGCTTTAATATTGAAATAGGAAGCCGCAATGATACTTATATTAAAGAACAAATGAGACACAAGTTTTTTTCCGTTCCAAACAATGCAATATCATTAATCAACCTGGTTAAAAGAAATGATCAAAAAGGGAGAAGAAACATATCATAATACGATTTCATCATCAATAGTATATGTTAACTAAAATGTGCAGCTAAAATAAATGAAATGGTGTGATGGCAAAAGATTTATAAAAACAAAATCTGAAGAGGTGTGATTATCTTCTTAAAGATAAAAATGTCAGATTTATTAAAAGTATAAATGGTGCAACTTTTTAAAGGAAAACAATAAAGATTAAAGTCAGATTTCAAAAGGTTTGATCTATTTGAAGGCAGCAGTTCAAAGAGACATGTTGCTCAAGTAAAAGGTTGCAATGTTTGACCAAAATACATTTATGATTCAAATCAGATTTGCAGAAAGTAGAGTGTGTGAGAGAATGGTGATGTGAAATCAGAACAGAAGATTATATTTCTTGTGTGGCCATTAAAGTGACAGCGTACATCACAAAGAAAGGATTGGAGTGAAGTAAAAAGCAGAATTCAGATTTTCAGTTTATCATAAGAGGTTGGTGCCTCTTGTTAGCCAAGGTTGGTGCTTTGGAAGAGGGAGTTGGTGCTCCTTGTAGGTTGGTACCTACAAAACAGATTAAGGGATTGGTGCCTCTAGTAGGTTGCCTACAATCATTGTAAACTTATATAAATATAAAGTACATTATTTGTACCGTGGTTTTCTCCCGTAAGGGTTTCTATTGATGTTATAGCAGCGGGAGATACCTTTCTCTCGAATTTAAATAATAAATGATGAATAAATAAAGCAAGTTGGACTTGCTATAAATATTGATTTATTTTTTATGGGCCGACTCAAACAAAAAGTCGCCTTGTCGAAAGAGGCTGACTCTAATGAAAAGACACCTTTGATTTGTATATATACCAAGAAATGATTATTCATTTGATCATTTGATTTTTCAAGAAACAATTCGCACTTCAAGAGGGAGTTCACACTTTTGCAGCAGATCATAATATTGCTTCAAGCAGATCAATATCAAGGAGAAATCATATGTGTTTGTATATTCACATCTAGGAGAGTTGCTATCATCCATTACATCAAATCAGCCTTGTGTTTGGCCAAGTTGTAAAGCAAATTTCTGCTCTTTTCATTCAATATATAAGGGATATATTTTGGCTGGTTTTTCTCCCTCAAGAAGGAGGGTTTTCCTAGGGTATCTTGTTGTGTTCATTGTTGACTATGTTGCATTTTTGATTGCTTACATTTTTAATCCTAAAACTAGCATGGTATCAGAGCAGGTCTAAGAAAAGATCTAATCAGATTTGTTTAAGCAGTCAAGTCAACTTTTCATCTAGGGCAGATCTTGAAGGCAAAGTATTGATGATCTAAGGTTGCAATTTATTCAAACCTAAGGGCAGATCTTTGAAGGTGAATTTGTGCGGAAAAAGAAAATGGTGAACGGTGTCAAGGTAGAAGATAGGCTTGATGGAGCCTCAAACTTCAACTCTTGGAAACCCAGGGTACTCATTGCATTAGAGGAGAATGATCATCTTGATTTCGTGGAAAGTGATATGCTCGAGCCTTTCGATGATACTGAGAAAATATAGTGGAAGAAAAATAGCACGAAGGCTAGAAAGATCATGATAGACTCTATGATTAATCACCTAGTACTGATCATCTCCAAGTTGAAGACAACTAAAGAAATGTTTGATACTCTAAAAGGATTGTATGAGATCAACAACACTAGCAGAGCCCTTGCTTTGAGACAACAACTTCACCATGTAAAAATGGCTAAAGATGATTCAGTCATCTCATTCTTTATGAAGATTGCTGATTTGAAAGATCAGTTGAGCACTATTGGGGATATAATTGCACAGAGATCTTGTTATGTTGGCACTAAATGGTCTTCCTCAATCTTGGGAACCCTCCAAGTTGGCAGCAAGAGGAATTGGGCAAAACTATCATGATGTAGAAAATCAAGTTCTTACTACACATACTTCTAGAGAAAGAGGCAAAGGAAGAAAGAGGAATAAAGACAGAGAACCAAATTTTGCCCAGAACCGAAGAAGAAGGATCTCTCTCACATTCAATGTTACAGGTGTGACAAGTATGGTCACTTTGCTCGAGATTGCAAATTAAGGTCTACTCAACATGTTTCTATTGCGGAAATTGACATAGGAACATCTTAGAAGGAGCCAAGTTTTAAAGTCAATTTAGAAGGTTTCTTATTCTAAAGTCAATCAGTTTCTTTGAAGAGGAGGAAATAACATTCAAAGGGAGTCTAACAAACCAATAGAGGCAACCTTGGACAAGGAGGTTAGGAGGTTGATGCAAGTACTTGGAGTTTCAGAGGGAGTCACTTCATCATAAAGATTTGTGTAATGTATATTTCTTTGAAATGGAGAAATATGAGGTGAAAGCCCTTGTAGTGTATATTTCTTTGAGATGGAGAAATATGAGGTGAAAGCCCTTGTAGTGTATATTTCTTTGAGACGGAGAAATATGAGGTGAAAGCCCTTGTAGTGTATATTTCTTTGAGATGGAGAAATATGAGGTGAAAGCCCTTGTAGTGTATATTTCTTTGAGACGGAGAAATATGAGGTGTGAGCCCTTGTTCATCTCTAAGACTGAGATGAGTCGTCATGTTGAGAGACTCCATGATGAACCCTTTGTACTTGTGTTTTTCTACACATGGGAGTAGCCATGGTGGACGTCATGTTGAGAGACTCCATGATGACATAACTTTGAGAGACTCCGTGATGGGCACTTGTGCACATGTTTCTTTCCACACATGGTAGTAGCCATGGTGGACGTCATGTTGAGTGACTCCATGACGATATCACATTGAGAGACTATGTGATGGACTCTTTTCCACAAATGGGTGTAGCCATTGTGGGTGTCATGTTAAGAGACTCCATAACATGGATATCTAGAAAGATACCTCTTTAGCTAAGAGGGAGTGTTGATGTTATAGCAGCGAGAGATATCTTTCTCTCAAATTTAAATGATGAATAAATAAAAGCAAGTCGGACTTGCTATAAATATTGATTTATTTTTTATGGGCCGACTCAAACAAAAAGTCGCCTTGTTTTGTGAAAGAGGTTGACTCTAATGAAAAGACACCTTTGATTTGTATATATACCAAGCAATGATCATTCATTTGATTATTCGATTTTTCAAGAAACAATTCGCACTTCAAGAAGGTGTTCGTACTTTTGCAGCAAATCATAATATTGCTTCAAGCAAATCAATATCAAGGAGAAATGATATGTGTTTGTATATTTGCATTTAGGAGAGGTGCTATCATCCATTACATCAAATCGGCCTTGTGTTTGGCCAAGTTGTAAAACAGGTTTCTGCTCTTTTCATTAAATATATAAGGGATATATTTTGGCTGGGTTTTTCTCCCTCGAGAAAGAGGGTTTTCCCAGGGTATCTTGTTGTGTTCATTGTTCACTGTGTTGCATTTTTTATTGCTTACATTTCTGATCCTAAAACTAACAGTTTCCATGTAAAATCTTGGTGTCAACTTGTTCTTATTGTTATATTCTTGCATAGTTGTTATTATGATTGATAAAGTTTTAAATTGGTAAAAGTTGTGTTATACTAATTCACCCCTACCCCCCCTCTTAGTATAATTGTGTGCTCATCAGATTATACATACCAAATATATGCAAAATAGTCTTCAAATATCAAACCCTAGATGGGAAAAATGCCCCCTTGGTAAGTGCTTATATGCAAAATCGCCCTCCAAAGGTGAGCACTCAGGTCCGCTCCAAAGTGGCACTCCAAATTAGGGAAAAACCCTAATGCAATCTGTTGACAAAATGCCACAATAATTCTACTCCAAATTTGATTATGCAATGATGCTCCAAACTTCCAATTGTCTCCAATGAAGTGCAATTAGAACTCCGTCATGAGTTCTCCACAAGGTGAGCTAGGGTTTCATCCAACTCACCACATTCACAAGGGTTTTCGTCCACGGAATGAAGCCCAACCAAGGTTGCAATGAAAGAGAAGAATCTCCAAAATGAAATTCACTATGAAAGGATACCCCAAATGACTTGCACTTTACTTTCTTTAATAGCCCTCCAAAAAAAAACTTAACAAGGCTGACCTCCTTTATTTATTTATTTATATTTTTATTTTCCCTTTTTTCTCTTCCAAACTTGGCCAACCCTAATAAAGTATTTTTATTTTATTTTATTTATTTAATTTTATTATTTATATTTTAATATTATATAATATATATACTAGTGTTTAAAAACACTATTAAAATAGGGTGGATTTAGGTTAGGAAAAAGGGGACATTACATTGTGTGAGCATTGCATATACGGAAATAAAAAATGAGTACAAGATTCTCCACCAAAGAACATGAGAAGAAGTTACGCCCGTTGGAGCTAGTGCATTTGAATGTCTTTGGTCCCATGGAGGTAACTTCAATTATTTTGTCACTTTTCTAGATGATTGCACTAGGAAGGTTTGAATCTATATGTTGAAAAGGAAGTCTAAAGTATTTGGCATGTTTAAGAATTTCAAAGCATTTGTTGAAAACCAAACCGAAAATAAAATTAAGTGTCTAAAAACTAATGGGGGTGAATATTGTTTGATAGAGTTTGACCAGTTTTGTGGAAAGAATGGAATTCAAAGGATTAAAATTGTTCTATTTATGCCACAAGAAAATAGTGTAGCTAAGAGGATGAATAGGACCATTATGGAAAGAGCATGGAGCATGCTCTAAAATGCTAGTTTAGGGAAACAATTTTGTGTTGAGGTTGTAAATACAATAGTGTATTTAATTAACCAAGGTCCATTCTTGATTGGATTTTGAAATTCTTAAGGAGAAGTGGCTGTGAAAAAGGATTTCACACAATCATCTACAAGTGTTTGGGGGTGAAGCTTTCGTTCACATTCCACAAGAAAAAAGAACAAAGCTTGATGTGAAGTCAAAACGGTGTATCTTTGTTGGATATGGAGATCAAAAGTATGGCTACAGGTTGTGGGATCCAATTACCAAGCAAGTCACACTAAGTAGAGACATGATCTTCAATGAAAAGGTAATGGAAAATTTACAAGAACAAAACATATCAGCCAAGGAGTATGTTCCATTAGATGACGTCACCAATAGGAGTGATGTGTTCAAACAAAAGGAGATTGTAAATCAGCCATAGGTTCAACCACAAGTTCAGCCCCCAAATTTCCATTAAAATGAAAAGCAAGATCATTCCATTTGTACTCATGAAGTGGGTACACAACAAGAATTGATTCCTCAAGTTCAGAGATCCACTAGGAAGTGTAGGCCTCCAGCAAAATATAATGATTTCATTCAAAATTTGCTGTTGTCCAATGAAGCTGAACCTACTATGTTTGAAGAAGCATGTGAAGATAAAGAAGGCAAATAGTGTATGGAGGCTATAAAAGATGAGATGGGATCTTTGATGGAAAATCACACATAGGATTTAGTGTCTCTTCCACCTAATAGAAGAGCATTGAAAAATATATGGGTATATAAAAATATATGGTTATATAGGTTAAAGGAAGAAGAAGGTGGGAAGAAAAGATACAAGGCCAGATCGATTGTCAAAGGTTATGGTCAGCGAAAGGATGTTGATTTCAATGAATTTTTTTACTATTGTGAAAATGACTTCTATTAGAGCAGTGTTGGGTTTGGCAGTTGTGTATGACCTTCAATTGGAGCAGCTTGATGTTAAGACAACCTTTCTACATGGTAATTTGGAAGAAGAATTGTACATGAAGCAACTTGAAGGCTTTGAAAAAGAAGGTAATGAGGATTTGGTTTGTCGGTTGAATCGAGATTTGTATGGATTGAAACAAGCTTCACGACAATGGTACTTCAAATTCAATTCTTTTATGGTTGAACAAAATTTCACTGGGTGTGAAAATGATCCTTGTATCTATTATAAAGTTTTGGAAAATGGTGAGTTTGTGTTGCTCTTACTATAAGCTGATGATATGCTAGTGATAGGAACTAGAATGGCTATTGTTATCAAGTTGAAACAGCAACTGGCTAACAAGTTTTCAATGAAAGATTTAGGGGCTGCCATGAAAATCCTTGGAATGACAATCATCAGAGATAGGCAGAAAAGAGAATAGAAATGGTCGCAAGGAAAGTATATTGAGAAGGTTTTGGATAGGTTTAATACGAAGAATGCAAAGGCAGTCAACACACTTGTAGCTGATCACTTCTAGCTATCCTCTGACATGCATCCTAAGGCACAAGAAAAAAAAAACATGGAAATAGTGCCTTACTTCTCTACTATTGGAAACCTTATGTACGCAATGGTCTGCACAAGACCAAACATTACTCATGCACTGGGGGTGGTCAACAGGTATATGAGTAATCCAGGTAAGATTCATTGGCAAGCTGTAAAATGGATTCTAAGATACCTAAAGGGCACATCACATCATGTCTTGAGGTCTAGAGAAAATGATGCACAACTGCAAGGATATGTTGACTCTGACACGGTTGGTGACTTGGATAAAAGGTGATCTACCACCGGGTATGTATTTACTTTTACAGGGGCAATGATTTGTTGGGTTTCTAAATTACATAAAGTGATAGCTTTATCCACTACCAAAGCTTAATACATTGCAATCACTAAAAGAGCTAAGGAGATGTTGTGGTTGCAGTGATTATTGGGTGAATTGGGTAGCAAACAAAAAGATTTCACTCTACACAGTGATAGCAATGATGCAATTCACTTGGCCAAAATCTCAGCTTTTCATTCACAAACAAAGCGCATAGAGCTTCGATATCATTTTATTTGGAGTGTACTCGCGTAGGGTAAGCTGAAGTTGCAAAAGATTCACACTAGCCTCCATCCTGCAGATGCATTTACAAAGATTGTTTCAAAAGAGAAGCTGGAATTTTACAGAGCTAAATTCCAGCTTCTCTTGGCCTGATCAAGATGTGACAATAGGCCTGCAAAAGTGGGGGATATCTCTAAGAGTGGCTACTTGCAGCAGTGGTTTGGATTTCAAGAGGGAAATTGTTGGTTGCAAAGTCCAACCATCACATAAGACAAAAACTCTTCATTTCCCTGCTCTTTGTCTCTTTGTCTGCTTTGGAGACTTTGTCTACATATTTGGGAAATAGATCATTTGTAAGATGTACAAAAACTTAATGTATTCAGAACAATAAGAGATAAATACTCTGCTTTTCCCGTGGATGTAACCATTAATTGGTGAACCACATAATTCTTGGTGTCATCGTATATTTGCTATCTATTTTTCTTATTGTCTCTGTTTTCTAATTGTTGTTTTGGTGTTTACTTAAATCTGCTCCATTTACTTAACAGTTATTTGCCTACACGTGCAAAAGTTGATTGATTGTAGTTTGTTTAAGCAAGTTGAACCCTGATTGAGAGACCACGGTCCAGTTTTCATCTAACTGATGTAACCACTAAAGCTGTCCATGACTGGGCAGATGCGTAACGGTTGACAGCTGGCTCCCTCTGTCAATCCGTTACTTTCTTTTTTCGGCTGTGCGACTGCCAGTCTAAGTAGTTGATATTTTTGGCTTGTCTTCTCCTTTATTGAGGAGTTTTTGCTTTTTAAATTTTTAGAAAAAGGTATGGCAGCGACGGGAGGACTATTTTTTCCCTTATAGCTGTGAATGTTACTGAATTTTAAGTTTCCAATTTCTATTCTCCTGAGTCCATCGTACTTCTTTGTGTGTGTTCTGTAGCCTTTTGCTAATGGACTTTGCTTCATATTTTGGTTGTGGAATAAAACGTCGGGTTGTATGTTAAGACGTTTAGCTGTAGGGTTTATGAAGTTAGGCTGAGGAGCTGACCAGGATCATTTGGAGACCCAGGTGCAGGTCCAGAGGTCGATTTCTGCATCACTAACAATAAAGACAATTTCCACAAATGATGCATCTCGAACCTTGAACAGAAAAATAACAATGTTGGCTGCCATATAAATCAGTCCATAGAGGAAGCAAAAGAGCTAATCATTCAAACAACCACCAGAGCTACTATAAATTTAAAGAAAATGAGTCTATGAGAACCTCAAGCTTTTTAAAGTAGTAGCATAAGCTATAAATAAAGCTAATTTTGAAAGCATAACCTTGAAAATTTAATTTGCTAACCTGCTGCTGTGCCTATGAAAGCACTGCAATTAGAATCCATCATACTAAGCTCCAGCTTTGTCCCACTTAGCAGACTGTGATTGTTGTTCACATCCTTCACTGCCAATTCAATGGCTGCATGAGCCACTCTTCCAATTGTAGAATCAAATGCGAAAAGGGCACCAATATTTACGACAAGAGGCCTCGCATTTCCAAACAGGCTTCGATTTTTTCCAGCAGTTGAGCCATTACATGGTATCAAGACGAAGTGTACTAATAGGAGAACAACTACATAACACTGGCAATTCGGCAAATGCCGCATCTTGAATTACCCTGTTCAGCGCGCCATCTTTTTTGGGAGCTCTTCTGCAACTATTCTAAAAAACAGAACAACAAAAAGCATATAAATGAACGGAAACTTCTATTCCGGTGACTTTCAATCATGGACGAAGCCAATCTAGAATTGAAAGGGAATTTAATCTCGATGAATGTTCAGGCTTGGGTGTTTTGACAAGAACAACTACAAATACTTGCAATAAACATTAGAAAAAAGGCCCTGTGGCTTGGAAACTGGCTTTGGACCCGACAAATTCAATCAAAAAACACATCTTCCGCAACATAATGGCATTAAAGACCAGTTTCTTAATCAAAGACGCCAAAGATTTTGAAGGCGAGACAGACATCTAGTATTAAGAGAAAGAAAAAGCGATTACCTGAAACCGTAGAGATATCTTCAAGATTTGAAATAGTATAGGGAAACAGAGAGGGGTATTTTTAGCTCGGTAAACAGATAAAGATGGACATCGAACTTCAAAAACTATCAATCCGAATGTTCCCGGCTATCAGAAATTGAAAATGACTAAGGATGCTCCGCCTTCCATTAATAACCTCAAAACCTGCAGATATTGAATGAGGTTCTCAAAATACAATGGGACTGATAGTAGCAAATTGAAAGCGCACAATTAAAATAAGTTAAAATTTAAATTTGGATCGAAAAAGCCAGTGCTTTAACAGCTCAGAAAGCAGAGATAGGCATTTTGCTTACAGCTAACTGGAGAATTTTGAAAACAATGCCTCCATCTTCAGATTCAAAGCAAAAAAGACTTCTATTAAAAATAGCATAGCCCTGAAGAATGTCTTACAAAACATTCTGGTCACTAAAACAGCTGGAAAAGTGCCATCACAATTAAAACTTTACCAACCCTTCTTTGACGTCGCGGGTTCGAATCTCACACGGCTCAAAATTCGGGCGCACGGCATCCTTTCTACACGTTTGACAAGTTTCTTCAATAATAATCCATCAAGCCAAACGAAGTAATTCTCCAAAGATGCCAAATTAAAGCCACGTTTAAATATGAGCAATATTGAGCAATATCCTCAAAGGGAAAGATATTATTCAGTAAGATCCTGTGCACAATTCGTCCACTTGTCACAATTCAAAACGCCTTTCAGTAGCATATATTATAATTTTCCAGGCAAATTGAACTGGGTTTTCTGTTCATTTTGTTCGTTGGACGGTCAGCCAGCCCTGCGGATTTGTGTCTGGCCGTCCGATTAAATTACCGAGGGAGCCTTTTCTCTTTGTCCAGTAAGCCAAAAAAGCAGAGCTTGGTACGTAGACGTATGACAAAACAGATATTTTGCAGTGCATCCGTGGAGATAATAGTTTTTGGCCGGCTCCGTGGCATACACCATAAATTCTAGAGTTTTTTCATTGGAGAAGAGATAATTAAATTAAAAGAACAGAAAATTACAAATGGCCCCAAAGTACCTCACAGACAATTCCGATTAAAAAGGAGGAGCTGTCCTAAAGGCTTACTTCAAACGTGTTCGTCGGGGCGGGGGCAGTCGTTAAGACACGACTATTGATTGTGTCCTGTGCTTTTTAAGTGGAGAAAAAGTCTATACAGAAGTCCATATTAAATGGAAAGTAAAAATGTTGATAGTTCAATTGAGATCTAGTTCACGTCATCTTAGATGTGAAACTAATAAATGATTCCTTTGAATGGAGATAGTCATCATTCAATAAAGACTTTGACTGTTCATGATGTCTTGTCTTTTCTTTTAATTGGGACCATGAGAAAAAAAGTATATAGGAGCGAATATTAAGTAGAAAGCAAAAATGACAATAAATCAATTAAGGTATGGGATAGTCGTCATTCAATAAAGACTTTGACTATTGATGGTGTCTTGTGCTTTCTTTTATTAATATTTTTTTTATTTTTTTAAAATTGAATGTTTTAAGGATAAAAATATTCTACACAATTTAAAAACTATTGGGTGTGCAGGGAAAAAACAACAATCCAGTGGTCTTCATCCTCACTATTGTGAATCTATGATTTTTTGGGGGTTATGTGTTTTATTTTCTTTGTCAATTTGACTTTAGAGTGTAATTCATTCGTTTGATTTTAGAGTGTAATTTTATGGGTCATATGTTGATTTTGTATTTTTTGAATGTTTTGGATTTGATTGAGTAAACTTTTTTCTATCAACATTTGGGATCACACTCTGTGAACTTTTTCTCATCAACGTTTTGGATCACACTTCATGATCCATCATCAAGAAGTAAGGAGCTAGACAACAATTTTTTTTATGTCAATGTTTTAGATCACTCTCCATGACACATCATCAAGGAGTAAGGAACTAAAAAAGAGTGTCTTTTTATCAACATTTATTTGGCTCCTTACTCTCTAATGATGGATCATGGAGTGTGATTTGTAATGTTGATGGGGGAATGTTCGTGCAACCAAATTTGGAAGCATTAAAAAACAACATTATGGAATGTGGAAAGTTGATGTTTTTAATGTGTATTTTATTTTTTTGTCTCATTAATTTAACTTTGGAGTGTAATAGCTTCATTTGATATTAGAACATTATTGCACATTGTCTATTTATTTTTAGGAATTATGAATGAATATTTTTAACAAACTATATATATTGGAGCCATTTTTGTTCTTAATTAGTATCATTTCATCAAAGTGTCAATTTCTGGATTGTAGCTATGTTAATTTTTTACATAGTTACAATCCAGAAATTGACACTTTGATTATCATGAACTGTGGAAACTTGATGCTTTTAATCATTTCATCATTCAAATTTGGTTATTATTCATTCATCTTTTTTTAGGAAAATAATTTATCCTTTGGGTTAATGTAGGTTAATCTAATAAGATATATATACACAAGCATAAAGTAATCTAGATTTAATAATGGTGCTTGGAGATTAATAATTTGAAAGTTTACAATAATTATTTTATAAAAATAAATGCAAGAGGGGGTACTTACTTTTTATGATTGAAGAAATGTGAATGATGGATGTTTTGAAATTAGAGGAGAATCTACTTAGAAAAGGGCACTCTCTATTAATGAATGACTCAAAAATTATGTTGGATTTACGCTTTGTCTAGGAGCAAATAAGCATGTTTAGGTTAAGTTCATAGTTGTAGAATCCTCAAATTTTGAACTCAACCCTATGTAATGTAAAAATTTGCTTTGTTGTACATTTGAATGATCTTTGTTTACTATATATTAGTGTTGTTGATCTAAGGGTTGACAACATTGAGAAATACGTTGGGAAGGTTAAATTGTTTCATTACAACAAGACAAGCTCTCCTAGGTCAACCCTTGGAAATTTTTACAAAGATAGCAAGCAAGGGGCCTAGATTAAGTTTATGTAAATATGTTAATTATTTTTAAGTAACAAATCAAAATATACTGCTATTAGTTTATCATTTAATGTTCTAGAATGAAAGAGGATGCTTTAGAGATGGAAGATGTGAGATGAATGCAATTAAATGTCTTTAAATACCAACACATCACACCAAATCACCTAAATGTATGTGTTTAGTCAACTCTAGGAGGGAAAGGTAAAGGAGGCCAATTGACCATAATTGAATCTTGAAATTCAAAAAGGAAGGGGACAAGGCCACTATTGTAAGGTCACCCTCACAATTCCAAGAATGTTAATGATGAGAAAATAGTCAAATTTTAGGTGGTTGATGCCTTGTGGAAGTAGGTGAATGAATAGGTGTAATAAATATGAGATAGATGCGAATGAATAGAAGTATGTGCATGCAAGGATAAGGTAGGGCTATAGGAATGAGAATACATGTGTATAGAAATAAAAAAAATGCAAGAGGAATAAGCTTAACTTCATGCATGATTGCACCATTTGTCACTATGTACATATATCAAGACATTTCCTCAAAATGGGAATGCAATACTAAATGAGAAATGACATAAGTATGCTAATTTTACCATTACATTTTACCCCAAATTCAGGTACATGTAGATCCTAACTAATCATGCATCTCAAATTATACAACACTCATAGACATAAATATAAAGTAAATATTTAGACATCAAAGGATATGTAAGAGGGATCCATATTAAATAATGGGCCTTGCAAGGAAGTGATTGTGCAATGTGTTCTTTAGAATGTCCTCTCCATTAGACCCTACAAAACAAAGAAATATTATTCCATGAGTAGATTCTATCTCACAAGTAAAAATCAAGTACAAAATAGGAGCTTGTTGACTATCTAAGAAATATGAATAATAAGAGATGAGTAAAACTAGATAGTTCCACATGTGGGCGGAAGGGTGAGTGTCCCTCCAAGTTGGCGGAGGGCAACAGACAGTTTGTTGGTTGGCATCCACATAAGATGGACGGGCGTTGAGGTGGATGATATCAAGCGGAGGTTGTGTTTAGTGGAAGATAAAAGTATGAGTTTTCATGAAAACATTTATAAGCACTTCCCTTAACGGTAGTCTCGCTATCGGAGCTAGGGATGCAGGACGAAATCCCTGACGACGGGACAACTCGCCAAGCTAAGAAATTATGTTTGGATCGTGTGGCGGTGTCATCATTTGAGGATTATGGCCATTATTAATTTGAGTTGGAGTCGGATGCATAGCATTTCAAAGCTATTTTGAGTTTGTTGCTTGTTCATGGTGTCGGTCTGGTTAGCTTTCTTTGCCTGGTATGTGGAATCGAAGGTGGTAGCTGATGGCTAAGCAGTCAAAGTTTGTTATTGCAGTTTCAACTGAGGGATTGGTTTGGTTTGGCACAGACACTCTAGTTTATTTTTTTGCTACGAAACGTCAATCCACTTTCAGGGAGGTGACGAACCAAAGGCTTAAAAGGATCCTAGTTAATAACGATTCGCTCATAGTGGCAATGGTAAAAATGGTGTTGGGTAGAGGGCATTTGGAGAGGAACGAGTATGGGCATGATAATGTGCACATTTTTTCACGTTTCTTGGCCTCTTTGTTGGATAGTCGAGTTTCTAAGGAGATGGAAAAGGAGTTGCTTGTTCGGTTGTTCAAGGAGGACCTAGTAGGAGGTTTGGATGTGGTGCTTAAGTCAACGATAATCAAAACTAGGATTTTGTGGCCTTCAGACTTGGAGCTCCTGGAAAAAAAGGATGAAGCGTTCAAGTTCTACCCCTTCCTTTTGGATTTGAGTGGGTTGTCCCTTATGCACCATAGGATGATTGTGGCAATGGTTGTGGAGTACCTAAAGAAGGTGTTGGGTTTGATAGTGGTAAGTGGTATAGATCGGGTTAAATATTTTGAATCCTTTGCAAAATTGAATGGTTTTCTATAATTAGTGGTATGTGGTTTTAAATTTTTGGTTGTGAAGTATGTAGGTCGATAGTGGTAGTTTATAGTTGGGGCTTTTCTATGGTCTGGATATGGCACTAATTTTGGAATATGTCTCTGCTAGCTATGTTGGTCATTTGAAGTTTTTTTCTGTTTTAAGCTATGTGAATGTAGTAGACTGCCTATGCTCTATGCTCTGTAATGGTCAAATGAAGCTGGTTTTCTTTTGTCAAGTATGGTTTGAAATGAAAATCCTGCCAAGCAAATGCATGTATATTTTCTATAATATTTAATAAAAATACTGCCTTACGTATAAAAAAAAAACTAGATAGTTCCACATATTCAAAAAATGAGAATGATGTGCTTTGGCATGGTAGTCATGGGATGATCGAGTGCATGAAGTATAAATCATCTTATATAATAATAATCTATATCATGATGGTGGTGATTTTCTATAGCACCTATCTTTACTTGAAAACTCAACATAGGAATGTTAATGACAATATGCTCCCCACCTTCAATTGGTTGTATCTAAAGGATCTACAAGGAATTGATGGGGATGGAAAATCATATATAAAAGGAATTAATTTATAAGTAAGCATCTCAGCATATGATCATGTAATATGCAAAAATGAATAAGTTGTACAATAAAAATATGTAATATGGAAAATGATAAAGCATGGTAAGCACATATGGGTTGCAAATAAAATCTAGAAGATAACATTATCCCCAACCTGGGAAATATAAAATGGTGATGGACCCCCAACAATTGAAAAAACCCATGTAAGTACAATGGTACAAAGTCTTAGATACACTTAGTCACAACTATATTGCTTTATAATAAAATAGAATAATGATAGTAACAACATTTTAAGCTTAGTCTTATATAGTTCGTAGGCTAATCACACACTCTCACATAGCTCTTATTCGTAGACACACATAGGCTAAGCACATGCACATTCCATCTTATTTTGAGTGCTTGTGGAGGTCAAACTTCCAAATAGAGGCTTGAACACTTTGGAAGGATCATGTGCAATCACCCCTTTTCCCTTGTATTAGGTGTAGGTTGTGTGTGGTGCAGGAGCACCCATAGGTTACCATAGGTTGTTTAGAAGGTTTGTCTAGGACAGTCTTGTCTAGGACAACTAAGAAATCAAGTTTAGTTCATTTGGATGTAAGCCTTAATGGAATTTTTGGTTGGGTTTTGATTAGATGAAGGTCATGTTGACCATAGAATAGGTATCATTAGGTTCTAGCTCAAAATGAGGTCTTGGAGTTTGAGAAATTCTTGCAAATATTTGAAAATGTTGCTCAATTGTAGCTACAAGCAGCCAAGAAGAGCCCAAGGGAGAGGATAACTGAATTGAAGACCCTATTTATGGGATGCCTCGGCATTGGAGTGGGGTTGGAAGCATTTTTTATGTTTTGAAGTTTTGTGAATTCAAGGAAAGCAGTTGTGTTTGAGAGTGAATTTTCTATTTTTTGCTTGTAGTGAGGTTTTGATGAATTGATCATGGCACTATAATTTGTGTAGGGTGTAGTGTAGTTGTTCTTCAAGCTTTGTGTGACACTAGATAGTTTCTTTATTCATTTTCAAGCATTGTTTTTAAATAGTTTTGATTTCATACTGTGTTGGTCTAAACCAGGCAGTTTTGTGAGAATGGAGTGTTAGTTCACTTTCCCACCGTACAAATTGTACAGCCCTTTGGGAATAGTGACTAGACTCCATGGATGTAAATATAGTAGGGTTTAGGGTTTTTGAAATCACAGGCTTTGATGTGGAAGTCTTACCCTAGTGAGCCAGGAAGAGTCCGGCTAGGAAAGACTATAGTGCAGAGCACATAACTTGCAGGGGTGTCAAAGTTTTGAAAAATTATCTTTTGGAGAAGGTAGATAAGTGCCTTGCCAAGGCTTAGCATGGAGGAGGAAGCTCCATCAATCCATCTGGTGTGAGGAATACTTAACAGTTTGAGAGCAGCTAGGAAAGGGCTTAAAAGACCTAGTTTTGGCTCATTTTCAAGTTAGGGCGTTGTACGGACAACTGAGACCCAAGACCCCAAAAATCCTTGAGAGGTGGGCATATGAACCAGGAATCCCAAGAAAATATTTGTGTTCTTTGGAAATTTTTGAGAACTAACTTGTTTTCTTGGAGAAGGAGGCCTAATTGGGGCTCCTAGGGCTAGTAGCCATTTTAGGCCTAAATGAGGGTTTGGTGGAAGCGACTAAGAAATGGAGTCAGGTGGACCCTCAAGAACCAATATAGGATGGATTGAAGACATTAGAAACACCTTCACACCCCTGCAAAGCTAAATTCAAGATTTAGGTGTATTGTAGCCTTTAGGGTGGATTAAGGGCTAAGGTTAGAGTTGCAAGATTGCACCAAGACTTGTCTTGGTAGGAGGATCTAAGTTGATAGTTGGGTTGGCAAGGAGAAACCAGGGGACCCTAAGAAGGAAGAGGTCCTATAGGTTTCAAGTGGTGGAGTGCAACACCCTAGAAGTCTTCCAAGCAAGACCCAGAGCATGAAACAGTGATTGTTTCATCCAACCTCCCTAGATTGGTATCAGAGCAACAAAAGATTTGGGATAGAATAATATATGTCAGAGATTGAGTCTAGTGGTTCTACTGACATGGTGACAAATGCAGAATTGGCCAACAAGGTCGAAGAACAGGAGGAAGACAATAGGCTATTGAGGGAAAGAATAGCCCAACTTGAGCAAGCAATGAGTAATGTGCAGTTGGAAGGAAGGGTACCAAAGAAAGAAGAGGTTGTAGAGGAAGAAAAGATCCCTGAACCTGACCCTATTTTGCAAGAAGAGCCTTTCTTGAAGGCATTGAAGGCTTTGAGTGGAAAAGAACTTGAAGGCATACCACTGTTTAGTGGGAAAATGGAAGATAATCTAGTCATGGATTGGATAGAGGGAATGGAAAACCATTTTGAATGTGATGGAATCACTGAAGCACAGAAGGTAAAGGTGGCCAAATCAAGATTGAGAGGTTATGCCTTGACATGGTGGAAGTTCATTCAGACAGAGAGAGAAAAGGAAGGCAAGAAGCCTATTTCTATTTGGAAGGGAATGGTTACCAAAGTGAGAGAAGCATACATGCCAGATGATTATGAAATTCTGTTGCACAAGAAAAGACAGAGCTTGAGACAAAGAGACCAAGATGTGAATTCCTATATGGAGGAGTTTCAAAAACTTTGCATGAGGTCTAATGTTTCTGAGGATCAAAGTCTTAAGGTGGCTAGATACCTTAACAGTTTGAAGTGGAACATTCAAGAGGAGATGACTCTTCTAAGTCCCAAAACAGTGCACCAATGCTATCAATTGGCTATAAAGATTGAAGAGAGGAGTAAGAGGAAACAAGATCAGGCTTCTAAAAGTAGAGGTAAAGGCAAAGATCAAAGAGGACATAGAGGTGGATACCAAAGTAGAGGGACTGAACAAAGAAGTCAGGGAGAGTCTAAACTCATAGAGCATGGAAGTGAAACAACTTCTAGAGGAGGCTATGGAAGAGGTAGAGGACCTCAAGGAGGTTCAAATAGAGGAAGAGGAGCAGGCAGAAGTAACTCATACTTTTCTAGTATGAAGTGTTACAACTATGGTCAAGTAGGTCATCCAACTTATACGTGCCCGCAGAAAGCATCTTCATCAAATATAGAAAAGAGAGTAGCATATGCTCAAGAAGACACTATGAGTGTTAAGTCACCAGAGGTTAGTCACATTGAGTCAGAAATGGGGGAGAACTTGATGTTTAGCAGGGTTCTAATCAGACAACCAGTCAAAGAAGAGCCAAAGCAAAGGAGAGCCTTATTCAGGGTAAGATGCAAAATACTTGGAAAGGTGTGCAAGGTTA
>VDFB02098908.1:0-12656 GCA_007258455.2 Sequoia sempervirens
CATCTTTCATACTCAACTATCTCATTTTTTGGTATAGCATTCCCAACTCCATCATCATAAATAATGGACGGCCATTCAAGAATCAGGATGTTGACGATGTTTGTGAGAAATTACATATTCAACAAAAATACTCAATACCTTATTATCCACAAGAGAATGGCCAAGCAAAGGCCTCAAATAAAAGAATATTAATTTTTGAAGAAGACTATGAATGATCTTGCGAGGGAAGATTGGCATGTCAACTTAATCCGCATTATGGGCCCCTCTTGAGACTAGTATCCGAGAGCGTAACATGAGTAATGCCACCATTTTCTCTTGTTTATGGAACCACAAAGAAAGCGTTGCACTAGAGTTGATATCCCATCATAGAGTATCACTGAAAGGTCTCATAATAGATGATGAATACAAAGTTTCTCGATTGCAAGAACTAGAACTTCTTGATGAAAAGAGACAACGAGCAGCTGATCATTTAAAAGCCTATCAACAAATGATGTCTCGCAACTATAATCACAGAGTTAAACTACGTACCTTTTAGGTTGGTGATATTGTTCTAAAAGAGAACCCACACAATCAATAAGACAGAGAGAAGAAATGAAAGTTTGAACCTAATTGGTTGGGTCCGTACGTGGTCATAACAATATATGGTTTAGGAGCATACAAGCTGTCAATGCCAGAAGGGGACCTATCTAATGAACCCATCAATAGCATGCACCTGAAAAAGTATTATTTCTGAAGCAGTTATCATCATCTCTAAACAATCCTGAAGAAATACAAAAACATCAGAAAAAGTCCTAAAGAAATAACAAAAACATTAGAAAAAGTCCTGAAGAAATACAAAAACATAAGAAAAAGTCCTGAAGAAATACAACAACATCATAAAAAAAGTCTTGAAGAAATACAAAAATAGCAAAAAAGGTCCTAAAAGTATGGTTACCCTAGTGAAAACCTGGAAAATAGGCATTTCGGTAGTGAGAAAAAAAATATAAAAAAAATACAATAAAATCAAATAGTGAAAATATGGCAAACAGACGCTATTTGTAGCTCTACATCTATTAGTTCATGTTTTGCACTATGATTTCATTTCAATGCATCTTTCCATCATCTTGGGGTCATACCAACATCATGTTGCCATCATTTTCCTAGAATGATAAACATCTTACCATGGCTTGATCATTGTACATATACTTTTCAAAAAGTTGTGTCAAATACTGGGGGAAAACATTGACATACTCTAGGGCAATCAACTTTTAGGTTCTACCAAAACAGCTTGACAACAATATAGAACTTAGTCATGTGAACAAACAATGAAATCACATGAACAACTATCCAACCATTGATCCATATCACAATGGTTTTTCAACAAAATACCATATCATGAATCATATTTGGATGATCTAAAATCTGAATAATGATTGAAATATCAGTGTTACACTTTGAATAATGGTTTTTTGATTTTTTTGATATCATCTCTTTGGAGCATACTCAATGATGTATTGAACTAGAGTGGCAAGGAAGGAGGATGATTTTTCTTTGTTTGTTGTCTTGAGGTTAACTATTGATTTGATGCAAATATGTCATAAAACATGATTTTCAAAGCATATCATTGATGAAAGTTCCACATTTGCATTAGAAAGTGGTTAGTCTTTGTCTATTTATGCAAGAAATTCTTAGGTCATCTCAGTTCAATTATACCTCGATGCTTGTGTTCGCTTGCTATATCAAAAATCATGAAAGTTGTACTCAGTTCATCATTGGTGCTAATCTCCCCTCTAATGCTTGTACATACTTCCAACATTTTATAAGGCTCTATGATGATTCAAGAAAGCTACCCAAAGGCTCAACAAATAGTTGGTTTTATTTAGTTGCATTTCATTTAGATCAATGTATATATTTGCATGCTGGATTTGCATTAGAGTTTTAAACAAAGCTGAACAGATAAATTAACGGTTGTCATGTCTCCTTGGACTATATGTGGAGGACATTTGGACTTTTTTTCATCCTCATTTCATTATCATTTCATCTAGGTCTTTTGCATATCATATAGTTTCATATCCATCATTTGGATCCTTTCTCATTTATTTATTCGTCATAATGCATTATCACTTCATATTTCATATCATTTCATTGCATATCATGGGATATTTTCATTTTTATCATCTTTGTTTCATTCTCATATCATTTTGATCCTTTATCCTTTCATATCATTCATTCATTAAACCTTTCCATGTCACTTTAATTATCATCTCATCCATCATTTTCATTTTTCATGTCATTTTTAGTTTATGTCGTTCTTTTCCATTTTCCATCTCCGTTACATTTTCATCTTATCATTACATTTTCCATATCATCTCATTTTTTTTTTCATTTCATATCATCTCATTTTATTACATTACATTGCATATCATATTATTCAATTTCAATTTTATTATTCCATATCATTTTATCATTTCATTCCATTCCATTTCATTTTATCATTCCATATCATTTCAATATTTAATCATTTTTCATATTCATCACATCATTTTCTCATCACTATCATACCCTTATTATTCATATAATTATCATTTATCATTTATCATCTCGTCAGATCATATCATTTTATCATCTTAGGTCACTTCATAATTCATTCTATTTTACCATTACATTTACTTACATTTTATCATCTCATTTCATTCCATTTTATTATTTCATTTCATTTCGTCATTTCATATCATTACATTTCATTTCATCTCATTTTCATCAGTTCATATCATTACATTTCATTTCACATCATTACATTACATTTTATTTCATATCATTTCATCTCATTTCCTTTTGTCATTTCATATCATTACATTTCATTTCATTTTATCATTCCATCTCATTTTATCATCTCATCAATCTTTTTTGTATTCATTACATGTAATAGCATACATTTCATCATTATTAATCCTTTCACATCATTTACCATTCACATCTTTTCTCATTTTCAATACCATTTTATTTATCATTTTTCATATTACAAATCCATGATGCATTTCATAAACATAACATCCATCACATCATCATCTTTTATAGCATTTGAAAAATTCAAAAAAACATAAGTTTCATATATTACATTTTCACATCATTTGCAAACCATATGTTTTCATAACAATTCATATCATATATCATATCATCTCAACACGTTGCATTTTTACCATCATCATCCACCTGCATGAGATCATTAGTACACATCATATCGCAAATCATCATATCATAATCATATCACATCATCCTACAAATTATGTTAGTCATTAGATCATCTATCAATATCCATATCACATAAACAAGGAAATAAATGCATATCCATCTCATATCATCATAAAAAATGCAATACATCATCAAAACTCATTGCCACTACATATCATCACTCATCAAAAATACATACAAATGTCCAATAGTCCAATGACACTAAAAAGTCTAGATAGATACATGAGATATGATCAAATATCAATATACATGCTCCAAGAATATGAGATACATCACATAAAATCCTTCATACATCAATCATGGCTGGCTAGTAGAACCCCCTGATGGAGCTGGTCTCGAGGATGGTGGCCTGCCACTAGTCCTTGCATCTAGATCCTGTCGAGGCTTGGTAAGCCCCATGCTCTGTGTCGCTGTCTGTGTCATGCTCCTAGTCCTAGTGTGGGACTGTGGGAAAGGCTCTCTACGCTCAGGAGGACACAACTCCTCATATTAGAATCGATAATACTTAGCCTCTCTGGCCATCTTGAAGCCCTTTGCAATTGCCTCTCATAATGATGCACTCTCCACAGTGCCCATTAGCCTCTGAGCAACACCCTCAGCCTCTACCACCCTCTGTCTCAATGCATCTCTCTCTATAATCAACTAGGCTACGTGTGGGTCTAGGGTAGGAGGATGTGCCTGTGCCATACTCTGTGCCTACGCCTAGGACCATGCCAGCTGTGCCTATAACTGTGCGACCAACCCCTATGCCTGAACCAACTGGCTTTGCAACTACACCTGTTGTGCCTAAAGTGTCTACATCTAGGCCTATAGAGTATATATTTGCGCCTGCTGAGAGGTGGAGGCAACCCTGATCATTGTCCACCACCCAATCCTAGTCCTCAACTACCACATGATCTGGACACCACCTAAAATGTTTGGCCTCGGTCTCACTAGCACCGGCCCCTCATCTCCATTGTCATCCCCATCATCCCCATATGAGCTCTCCTCCTCCTCTTTGCTCTCCTCATCCTCTCCCCCAACCACTGGGCCTGCTCATCACATGCCACATCCTCCTGTCTCCCTACCCCTAGCTATGGTACTACCAAAATGGGTGTTGGCTTATCAGGACATGTCAACCATGGAAATGAATTTATATGAAAATAAATAGAGTACTCCTCAGACATCCCAACATCAACAATATCCTGCCTATCATCCCATGCCTCAGGTGCTAAATCAACATACTCTGTATAGGCTATCTGGTATGAAATGCCAGGTCCCCATCTTGCCTCATCCTTGCTCCATGCATAGTGAGTGACTCCATGAGGCATACCCTGAGTGAATCCAAACTGTCACTGCACCCACAATGCCAAAAACCTCTCAATAATAAATGGAGTCCTCCCTATCAAAAATTAGGGAATACATACAAATGACATCTCTAAATTATCTGTATCCCAGGGCTCGCAATCTAGGTATGGCTGCCATATCATGACATCCATATCATCTAGACATTGTCTCCAGTAATCCAAATTTCCTAGCTTAGGCTGGATAAGGAACATCACATATGCATACACATAGGGTCTGCTTGGTGGCCTCACTCTGGGACAAGCTGGTCTCATCACGACAATATGTTCCCACACTTAGATCTAGAGCAATGTCACACCACATGATATACTCGTTGAACCTCTGTACACCACCTGATGTAGGTCATGATACATATGCGCCAACAAGCAACTCCCTCAGGTGTATCTCCATGGCTATACCAACATCTACTCAAGGATCCTCCCCCATCCCACTGATAATCCCTTTGACCAGTGATCCAGACAAATGAGACCTCCAATGAATGCACCCAAAACTACAGGCAAGGCCGGATACCCCCTGAAGTCAGCCAATGGCACCCAATACCCTGCTATCTAATCATCACCATATACTCTCCTCAATGCATCCATCCCACCTAGCTCCTTGTGATCATAGAACACAAGGGCGCCAACCACTAGAATATCAAGAATCGTATACACATCCTCAGGAGTCATAGTCACCTCACCTATCGGCAAATGAAAGGTGTTGTGCTCTGAATGCCACCTCTTTGTTAATGTGGTCAACAGTCCCTTGTTGACCCAAATCAGAGGCATGGACAACAATGATCTCAATCGGCAAGCCCCTATCAATGCTACATCATCTAGCGTCATCTCAGGTATCCTATCCCACCCCACCGAGTGACGCTCCCTAATCTGGAGGTTTTTGAAAACCTCCTATATTTTGGTTATCACAAAGATAATCAATCAACATCATATCAATGATTCAATCTCAATCAAGCAAAATCATTCTAACTCATATCTATCTATGACCCATATCAAGTGACCCATATTAGGTGTTCTATCTAAGTGATTCATATCATACAATCAATGCACAATCTGTTCTGTCATCAATTACTATTTGTTTTATTTTTCAAGAATGAAAATTTATCAACAATCAAAACATCATCCTATTTGTATTTGAATCACAAATGAAAATATGTTTTCAATCAATAATCTACTATTTGTTTTCTATCGTAGAAAGGAAATTTATCAGAAGTCCTATCAATCATCTACTCTTTGTTTTTTGTATAGGGGAAACAAAGTTATCGGTGATCTACTCTTTGATTTCTATTTTGAAAACAAAGTTATCAATTATTTATTAGATTTTCTATCCATATCAACACAATAATAAGACAATTTCTCTATCTATTGACCAAGGAAGTGATATACATCATCATTCTTTCATCACTCTCATCAAATCACACATTCTGTCTATTTTTCCTAGATGCGCTAATCTACGGCCTCTATGTGCTAAAACTCATATGTGCTATTTTGTATCTTGGATGCGCTCAAACTCATATGCGCCATTCTTTACCCTAAAAGTGCTCAATCATTTCCTCTATGCATTATTTCCCTAAAAGTGCTAAAACTCTAATCAAAAGTGCCACTTTATTTCCTGGATGCACGACAACCCTAAATGCACTAATGTTTTTCCTAGATGTGCTAAAACCTTAATTTTTCTACGACATCCTATATGTGCTACTCTTTCTATCAAATGCGCTAAACTAGTATCTACAACAAACATGCAAAAACTATCTTATATGAGCTAAAACACACATCAAAAGTGCTAAAATAGTTATCGAAAGCGCTAAAAAATTCCTAAAAGTGCTAAAACAAACTTTTAAAACCTAAATTCGTGGGAAAAAAAGTAAAAATCGATTCAAAGTAGAAAAATTTGACATAAAAAGTGGTTGCATTGACTCACCGATGGTCCATACACAACTGGTCTTTGGTATCAGCGGGCCCACTTGAATCTGTGTTGGTGGTACAAAATCTCCATTTTGCGAGGTCACTATCAGAACAATAGGATTCAAAAAGTCAAAAGTGCAAATGACTTGTCCTTTTCTCCCTTTTCACCTTTTAAAGGTCAACCAAAGGTGAGTTTTGTGGCATGTTATTTTATTTATATCATTTATCCAATTTTAACCTTATTTTCACACTCGGGCATCCTTATACATTATTTTTCGAGAGCTAAATCACTGAATTCACATCAAAATCCAAATCTCATCATCAAATCAAAATTTTCCAACATTATCAACAACTCATCATCATCAGTGATTTATCTCCTGAGGGGGCATCATTAACACCTTCAACATCTTTTGATTGGAAACATATAAGAATCAGGTTAGGGGCATATTTTTTTAGGAAAAGGGGCAAAGTCAAACACAACAAATTTTGAAAACGGGGATATTTTATTTGAAGCAATGCGTTTCACACATCACTTCAAAGAGGGGAAAAATGTAGATGCATAAAATTGGTCATATCTGATTAATCCTGGAATTTAATTAAATATTTATTATTTAATTAATTTCTCTAAAGTCTTCTACGTATGATTAAATTTAATTTATTTAATTATTTCACATTCATCGTGTCCACTTAGTTAATTAAATAAATGCTTTATTTCTTTTAATTAATTATCACTTTTGAATTTAATTAAGTCTTTTTATTTAATTAAATTTAAATATTTCTTTTCAAATCTTTCTTCTGGTCAATTAAATATCTTGGCTAGTGTTCATTACATACCATTTCTTAAAAGTTTAATTAAATATCTTTATTTAATTGAATATCTCCATATCTTTTCAAAATCATAGTAAGAATATTCTATTTAATTGTAAGAATCTTCCATTATTCTTCCAAATGCAGGTAAATCTATTCTATTTTAAGAAAAAAACCTTTGTATCACCCATAAATAAATAATGGAATTTAATAGTTCATTATTTATCTTCTTGAAATCTTTCCCATAGTCTCACAAAAGATGATTTTTTACAATTCATCTTTATTATCTTATCTTATCACCTCTTTCCGCGGAAACAAATCATGCTTTTGCGATGCTTGTTTTTCTTCAGTCTTATCCATCCTCAACCGTCCAATTTGTTAGGAATTTTCATAATCATTGATCATATCAGCCAATCAAAAGCTTTTGAAAAACTCTATAAATAACACTGTCAATCCAAGAAATGGTTACAACACACAACAGATGAATTAGGGATTAATTGCATTCTAGCATTATAGTTCTTTATTATTCATGGCATCACCATAATCTTTCATTTTGGCAATCATGCATTAGCATTACTTTCATTTCATATTCAATCTCGTTCTCTAGGAAGAATGTTCATTGAGCCTAGCATACAATCTGAGAGCCAGTTGGAATCAATGAAAACACTAGAGATAGAGGACGATAGGACGACATCAATAACAAGATACTGAGTTTGCAATCTTTATTATTTTAATATTCTATTTTTGATATAATGTCTTATTGGTGTGTTTGATTCATTTTTTTTTACATATTTAACATGCATAAAATCAACCACACAACATGTATTTAAATAAAATAAGTATCCATTAGAGATTTCACAAAAAAAAAAAACTTGCTATAAAATCCTTGATTGTTTGAGGTGGTATATTAATACCACATTCCTGCATAATTTTTTGAGTGTACAAAGTACAACATATATATCAGAAATATAACATAATTGTACATAAGTTTTGCAACAACAAGAGATTCATTGTTTATTAATTTTGACATACCAAGGTTTACATTTTTAAAATGATGTTTGACTTATGCTAATATTTGATAAGTTTGAATCATCCAACTATTTTAATAAAATTCAATTTGGCTCATACCTAAAGAATTTTTGGATGAGGGTCATGAATTTTTCACCCTCTTAATTTTAAAACATCACTAAGACTAGATGATACCCTTGTATTATCATTCCAATATTTTTGAATTAAGGATATGATTTTTTTAGTTAGTTTCATGCCAAGCCTTGGGAGTCTACCACTAATACTCGAACATTAGTTAATTTGTTCATTTTCAATACTTTCTCTTCTCTTTGTTTCCCTTATCAAATTTTAGGTTTTAAATTTATAAATCCAAGTCTAATGTTACATAAAATTCTCTTATTTGAAGTTGATTTATTAACTAAAATAGTTGTTATAGCTCACTGTGATGCATTATTATCTTTTTATGGGATCTTTTGTCCAATAGAATCAATAGCATTAACAACACTAGATATGACTTGTTTTATTGAATCATCTTTCTTTTTAGGTTTTAAAAAACTCCTATTTTTTATTACTTTTGAATTTTCCACATTTTCATCAATTGTATCATGATTTGACATTGAATTCCTAGACTTTTTCCATAAAATACATTTTATATAATCTATTTGCATGGGTTCTCATTTTTCTCCAAGAAAATTTACCAAGAAGGTTATATAAGACATTTCTTTCAATTTAAGAAAAAAAAATCATCCATACAAGGGATTTCATTCCCATTTTGTGTTCCCATTATTTCAATAATATAGTTCATATCATTATTGGTATATCTAGCTTTTATTAAAAAACTAATATCAATAAAATGTGGGTTTGAGGAAAAACTTGGATTTTTTCTATAGTCATATTTTCCATACTATTGAAAGGTGGTTTTGAAGACATACCTAAGTTGTTTTTATAGTCACATTTCTTAGATCATTGAAAGGATGATATGAAGATATAATCGGGTTTATCTCTATAATCACATTTTATTTCATATTCACCATTTTTGCATTTGCATCATCTACATTCATCCCATTCTCATGGTCTCCTCTTTGATTATTTTCATTTGTTGAATCCTTGTTCTTATATCTCTTTGTCATTTTACCTCCATCTCTCTATTTGCTTTAATTTCTTCAGGTGTCATGATTTTCTTATATTTTTTTTGTCTTTGTTTTGATCTCATGATTACCAAACTCTCTTGATAAATGAAACAAATGTTTTTTATTCTATTTTTAAATTGTGACCTCATTGAAATTTTGAATTACAAATAAATGTGAATATATCAAAAACCATCTTTTTTATTCCTCTTAAGAAATTTTTGTGTACTTTATTCCACTTTAGGATAGTGAACTTTGTTTGTGATTGTTGCACTATGTTTCCATTAGTGTTGTCATTGATGTCAACCTATGTCAACCAAAAGCGTTTGTTGAGAAGGTGAAGATGGGGAGTTTTTTATACTATCTAGTGTGGTGTTAATGAGAATTTGTTTTTGGTGTTGAGCAAGTGTTGCTAATACATTTGGTTCACTTGGTTTCCAAGTGCTTTTGAGAAAATTTGAATAGAAAGTGTACAAGGTGACAGAGTTGTGATTTGCATTGTGCTTCAGATTTCTTCATGGTTTAAGATGTGTCTATGTGGTTTGGATGAGATCATCAAAGGTGTTCAAAAGTCTTATATCCAAGGTTTCAAGTTTTGGATCATATGGTAGTGGAAGATGTGTTTGAGAATGTGTTGTCTGTGAAGGTTGTCTAAGAGAAGTGGAATTTCTCTATATTTATCTGCATTAAGGTTTCATGTCTTGTAGATTTTGGAACTTGGTAATATTGTTTGTATCTACAATAGTGTATTAAAATGAATACCCTTGCATTTTCACACTTGTTTGGGCCTTACTTTCTTTATTTATGCTTCTTTATGTCTTAATTGGTCCTATTTTGCATTCACAAGCCCTATGAATTATATCTTTTTTCTAGCTAATCCCGACATTCTCCAATGCTTAAATTATAATTTAATGATTTCATTAGGGTGTCCCTAATTTTTGGGTCAAGACTAAAATTCCACCTAGGGCATCTTTGTCCCCCAAGGGTCTCGAGATCCTGATTTTGAGATATCTTGATTGGGCCCTTGTTTGGTGTTTGTGCCCCAAGTTTTTAGGACTTGGGACTAAGATGCTACCTAGGGCATCTTAGTCCTCCTTTAGTCATTTTTAGGATTTAATTTCAAATTATGGCAAGATTTAGCCTCCTTCATTTAATAAATTCATATGTTGTCTTGTTGTGGTGTAATTTTGGGATATTAAGCATGAATAAGTATAACTACAAGGTTCCTTCACTCATTTTCATAACAGGAATTCAAGTATTCATTCCTAAGGAAATTTTATGCATTCGAGAGAAATTCATAAGAATTCAAAGCCATCATCAATATTAAATCATCATGTAAAGGGTTTAGTGCATCCTTTCATGTTGTTGAGCCAAGATTGTGGATGTAGCATTGAAGATCTATTTGCAAAAAAAATCACATCATATATCCAAGGATCCAAGATCTACATTCTTCATGGACACTACATGGTAGATTATAGATTTTCCTCACAAGACATCAAACAAGGTGATATCATTTATATATTTCATGCTTCATTTCATCATTTGGTTTAATTACCAACAAGGGGGTTAACCAAGGAAAACCCCCATTTACAAACAATCAACAAGTTTTTCTCTCTTATATGATTGTATTTTTAGATCTAGGTTGAAGACTTGAAGATCATTTGGAGTGAAAAGGTGCAAAGTTGCATTGCTAAAGTTGTCATCTTCATGGAAACTCACGTATAGGTCAAATATGAAAGTTTCAGAACTTGAACCTCAAGACCACATTCAGAGTTTTGGGAAATTCAGAATGGGATTAATACACCACCTAGGGCATCTTGGTCCTCCCAAGCATATTTTTTAGATATTCTTTGAGATCTTGATCTGACATCTAAAGATTCCACATCTGTCCCGAAAAATAGAAACGAGACTAAGGAAATAGTAAGGACATCTTAGTCCTCCATAACACTTTTTGAGATCATTTGTATATTTTTGGAATCCTCATTACATTTCCAAACTCCCCAAGTACATATACCCTAACTTGGTATAGCTTAATTTCATCATTTGCATTAATTATTTGGCTTGGATTGCTTGATTTTGCGAGTTGAATGTTCATTTATCTTTTCCAAGCATTTTCTTGGTGGTCAACCCCTAAAATCCAAAAGAACCCCCTCCAATTCCTCATTTTGAATTGATTCACCTTGTGATATTGTTAGTCAATCCAATTAGGACTCCTAGGACATTCTTGAATATTAATTAGAAAAAGTGATATTCTATAGCCATTTTTCAATTAATCATTTTGGTGAACCCAACATTTTTGGAACATTCATTTTCTAGTTTTGAGTCCATTTAAATCCTAGATCTAGGGTACATTCATTCTTGCATTGCATCTTGCATTAGTGAACTTCAATCTAGGGTTTCTCATATTTGCATTGGTAAAAGTGCATATAGGTTGCATTTTTTCTTTCTTGCATCATTTTATCTCATTTAAAAACTAAAAAGAGCACTGTTTATCATTCTAATTGCATTTAGGAACATTTTTATTACATTCAAAATTGAAAAAAAGTGCATTCACTTTTGCATCCAATTACTTGTCACTAGTTACTTTTTCTTTCATTCATTTGCATAAATTTTGTTTCCAAACATTAGGTCCTTGAGTAGGCAACTTGGGAACACTGCTAACAACTCAGAATTTGTTTTTTCTAAAAAAATCCTCCATTGGAACAAAAATTCCCTTCCCGGTGTCTTAGTCCCTCTCAAGGTTTTTGGTTCAGAACCTTGTTTGAGTTGTGTTCTTTCCATTCCACTTTCTAGACCCTCCAAATTCCTTTAGTAGGACCAAGATTCCCTTACTGGCGTCTTGGTCCCTATTGATTTTGAATTTGTAGTTTCTAGGGTTTAAATTTTCTTTTCTATGCTCCTGTTTACTTCCATTGCTTATCTATTTTAATGGGTTGAATTTATGTTTCATGCATTTTACTAAATCTAGTTGATGAAGCTGTTTTACAAACTAACCATTGAATGTGATGAACATCTTACAAGCTCTCCTACTAGGGTAGATGGTATAGCACAAGACAATGAGACCTTAGAGAAGAAGGATAAAGTCATGAAAAATCATAATAATCAATTAGAGCCTTCTCCTAATATCCCCACTATTGATGAACAAGACAATTCAACCATTGATAACTCCCTTACATGCAATGAAGTCATTTTAGAAGAACCAATCCTTAAATGTCAAGAACATTTTGTTTGTAGTTCT
>VDFB02098909.1:0-14685 GCA_007258455.2 Sequoia sempervirens
TAAGAATAATTCTCAAAAACAATGTCTTACTATATTGTTACTCATCATTCTTGGAAATTTTGGCAAAAATAGTCAAATTAGAAGTAACTTAAGTGAAAAAATTGCTAATATTTTAGATATGTTTGCAATAAGTGAATTTATCTGATTATCTCTTAAGAAATTACTGAAAAGTTGTTGCTTGACCAAAACGATTATAAATTGCCAATCACATCAACATCAAATCCTTTACCTTAGCATATAAAAATTATAATACACATGACAATCAAACATGTAATCTTTGCCATAATCCATATAGTGATGTAGACACTAGAACTATCACATCAGACAAAGTAATGGATTATGTGGTCATGTAATGTGAAAAGATTTAGAAACAAGACATAAGCAAAGAACGTGGGAATAGAAAAGAACTTAATGATGGCAATACAAGGCTGAAAAAGAAATAATGCCATTACATGATCAAATTTCACCAGAAATTTCAAAATTTACATTGTAGAATCTCAAGAGAAAACAAGAGAATTTGTGTAGAGAGAGGCAAATAAATGGAAATAGATCTTTTTTATTTTTCATAAACTTAAGATATTAATAAACTTTGGAAAAGAGTTACAGCATGAATGCACCATGCAGATTCCTTTGACAGGGCCAAGATGGAAGGATATCTTTTACTTGCCTTAGGTGATTAATCATTTGAAATTATTTGATTCCTAAACACATCATAGATCCCATTGAAAGACACGGTAAAATCGAAAACGAGCTGCAAAAATAAACACTTTATCAAAATAGAAGTTCCTGCTCAATTGGCTGAAAATATTTAACTCTATTGGAATTGCAGAGGCAGCAATGAAACCATCAATAGCTGAGTGGCATGAAAAGGAAGTCAAACATTTTGAGAAAAATGGAAAAGCAAGAAACTTGGTGGCAAGGTGCAAGATATGCAATTATGCATACTCTCTATTACTAAGGAGGCAATTAGCTTGTCGGTTAAGAATGTAGTTTTAGATCATCATCAAAGAAAAACAGATTTTAATAGTCAAGGAAATGCAAAGGCGGCTGCTAATCCCTCCCCTTTGAAGCCTAATTTTTCTAAGATGATACAATCATCACCAAATCACAGTTCATCTAACTTTGGTTTGAAGAATAATAAGCAAAAAACTTAAGTGAATCTTTTTTTATCATATCACTCTCAGGATAGTTTAGAAATCAATAATAGTAGACAACAACTATTGTGCCCAGTGCAGCCCAAACATAGTTTTGTTCATTTCTCCCTATTCACCTCAAGAATTTTCCTAGCAACAAAAAATACATTAGAATTCTAACCATCAATTAAATTTTTTAACACTAGCCAATGACAAGGAAAACCCCTTCAGAGATGGAATTGAAGAAACTCAACAACAATGTTACATTAACCTCCTACCAAGCATTATACCTTTAACTCGATCCATTACTTGAAGTTACATCGAATAAAATCAATGAAGAGATGGAAGAGGAGGCTCACTCAAAAAGATTATAGAAAACTTGAGGACAATAGTTTGCAGTGCAAACAACAAACATGTTGGATTTTATAATAGTAAACATATAAATTTATAGTAGTGTTGGAAAGGCACATCATACCTACAATTTTCTACAACTTATACTTAAATATATGAATAACCAAATATTATCTTCCTCCTACATTTTTTACTCTTAAATTTTATCAAAGTTAAGCACATTGACTTTAAAAAACAATAGATTCAAAACTCTGCTATTGCTAACAAAATTTCCCTTTTGCATTATATTATAGAAGCATTTTCCTTAGGTAGAGTATAAGTTATTTGCAAATTTAGAACAAACATACTTACTATGAGAGGTGACATATGATCAAAGTCATTGTGAGCTTGGGTGGAAGGAAGGGGGGTCATTCTGAGACAAGGTACAAAGGTATAAGAATAAGTGTTTGCCTATTTTACAATTGAATATAGTCAACAAAAGATGCAGTTATGAATAGGGAGTGGGCCCTGAACCCAAATTTCCTGGTGGCTATGGAAGTAATTAATTTTATTGTTTCACTTTCATGCATAAAGTATAAGTTACATATTAATACCAAAGTAAAAGCTACTTTCAAAGACTAAATATTAATAAAACCAAAATAAAAACCTATAATCTCCTTAGCGCTTACCCCACCATGCAACCCCCCAGAGTTGCAATTTACTACTCAAAGCATTACTATTTGTTTTTTTTTGTTTAAGAACAAATAACATGCAAGATCACTATCCACAACCTCTAAGGTTACGAGACTGAGATTACTTTAAAACCCAACAAGAAACATGAATTAAAACATAACATTTAATTATATAACAAGTTAATTAGACACCATTCCAAACATGATAAAATTACGATAAGGCATAAGAAATTCCACATGATTCCAAAATATAGTTTACAATGAGATTACAACACTCATTCCTTGAATGAGGTAATTCCAACAAATAAGATTACAAATTACAACTTCCACCTCGATACAAAGAGGGGTATTAAAATTACATTAATAGCTGAAAGAGTAAAGCATGAAGAACTTGATCCCATGAGCTCTCCAACTGGAAATCTTGTCCATAATAACAAAAGATGACCCAATGGATTAAGATGCATGTTCCACCCAACCATGTGATACCTGAAGGCTCACCCCCCATGCTAGGATATAGTAATAAGGAATTCCAGACAAGACCATCCACCACTAGACACAGGCTAACTCACACTGACACAACCAATCACATGAACCATACAACCGTAAGAATAACACAAGAACAACAACACAATCAGCGACATAGGAGTCACATTACTTCGAAAGCGGATCAAGTATGATAAGAAGACCATACACATAAAACCAAATACCAACTGTTGTCGTAGAAAGAGTGTCATCACACCGCTCGTCATGGGATCTCCTCTGGGAATCTTCATAGGCTCCGACCCCCACTATGAGTTGTCCTGGTGGCCTCTACCAAATCCTGACACCCATACTCACTCATGTGGAATCAAATACCTCTCTTAAAGATAAGATAGATGACCTTGCCATTCCAGGCCTTCCCGTCTCATCCCAAGTCTATACAAGCCCTTGCCATCCATGGCGAGGCTCAAATTATCTTAAGTGAGTGTGAAATGCTACCACCTAACTCCTAAAGTACATTAATTTAGTTATCGCCCAGTTAAACCACTTAGGAAGGTTTCCCGGTTTACCTCTTTGGGCTCATTTCGCAGAAACCACTCTTCTACTTGACAACATACCAACACAAAATCAATCACCAAGGGAATCCCAAATGCATATCAATAAGATAAAACCACTCCAACTCTAGGAGGAACATATGAAGAAATCTCACTCCAAACACAGGAGGCAACAAAATCAAAACTCTCTCCAAACACTAGAGGCAACAAAGGTCAAAACCCTCTCCAAACACTGGAGGCAACAAAAGACATACTCCACTTCTTCCAAAGGAGGCACAAACCACATAAACCACTCCTAATACAAAGGAGGCACAAACCATCCCCGTTCGTGAAAACTGGGCAAAACCACATGATAAAACCAAACGCCCTACCCAAGGCAATACAATGGTTGACCACATAATGACAACCCATACAAATAAATGAAACCCCTTCTGGAAGACTTACATAAACAACTCACCCCAACTAGAACAAACAACTCAATCAAAGAGTTCCCTAACCTCTAGAAGCAAAACTCAATACTACCAAAGTACACTCATAAATTCACAATCATCACAATATTTCCCATACAATACCAACAAGAATTCCGCTTAATTTAACAATAATATAATCACATGTTCTTTAGATAGCTAAAGATGTATTTCTACATAAAGCCCTTTTCTCATAAAACAGGTACCAAAGTACATAAATACATCATACACTTAATCTTTTAACTATACATATACATTCTAGACATTATAATTTTTCATGAACCTTATCTATTCCTTGCAATCTAGAAAACAAACAACATTCCCTATTCACCATTTAAGGTAATAGAATATAGAACTTTTAAATAACATTCTACCCATTATAATAACATCATAATAAAATAACCCTTTTCTTTACACATATTAAATATAATCAATTTTTCTCCTAATTATAATCCATATAACTTAACTACGTACATAATTCTCACATTTAACAAATCATTTACAAGAACTTCAAGATTCCATTAAATCAAACAAGTCGTTGAAAACACATTAACCATATTCATTTTGATTACAACCCTAACCTTTAACAATTATTTAATCATTGCACTAACCTTAATTTCCAAAATACAATAGCACTAGTTTTAAAATCAAAACTCACATAAACAATATCTTCATTGCCCAACACCGAGAATGAAAGAAAACGTCATTCAGGAAGCATTTCAGGCAACTAAATAACTTTTGTTAGGATTTCCTAAATCCAATCAATCTTAGTATCCTTTACTTACATTTATCCAATTAAATATACTCAATTCATTTCACGACATTGAAGTATTTAAACACCAATAATTTACTCTAAGTTTTGCAATTATATTCCATAATCAAGCATCTTAATAATTAAAGTCACATTTGAGTAAAAATGGATCATTCATTAACTCTAAGTTTACTTGAGTTATATTCATAATCAAAATATTTTAATAAATAACACATCTGATTAAAATAAATCAATCATTTATCTCTACTCCCAAAATAATTATAATCAACTTCAAAACTCATCTTTACAAAAACACAATATATGCCTAAATATATATGCATAATATATTCTCAATGTATCTACTATTATTTTATTATATATTTAAATGCTTAAATCACATTTGATATTGGGGAGCAGTTTATCAAACTCAATAATCTATTTAAATATATACAATATATATATATATATATATAAATAAATTATTATTTCCATAAATATTATTTAATATTAAAATAAATATTATGTATTATATATATAATATAATATATATATTACACATATAATATATATATATTATTATATAATAATATTAAAATAATATTAAAATAATATACATTAAAAAAAATAAAATAAATAAAAAAACAAAGAAACAAAAATTTAAATTTCATTTTGAAAATTGAATCCTAAATGTATTTACCCCATATAGAGTAGGTAACCTGGTGCTTGACTCCCCATGGTGTTGTGTGGGCTGATGTCGTTGCTTCCACATAGAGCACCTCCAGAGTCTTTAGCGTGGGAATGGCATACCCTCCATAGGTGAGTGTGGGGTCTTGAGGGGCTTGACCACATCCTCTCTGGCAATAAATAAATTTTATTTTTTTTATTGGAATTTTTTTTATAAATTTTTTATCAATTAAAAACACTGTCAAAATAAAACGTGAGAACAGGGGTAACCCCTGTATTTTTAAAACAACAGAAAATTTGTTTCCCTAGAAATAAAATAAGCAAAACACAGTATATTTATAAATATACTTGTGTGTATATTTACATATAATGAAATATATGCATATATACACATGTATATTTATAAATTTATATACCCATAAATCCATTTTCAGCCATTTTGGGCAAATGAACACAAATTTTTTGCAATAATAGAATTGAATTTGGCAAAACAACTAGAGTTTAGAATATCAATTGAATTGAAGATTTTCTTTTGGGTTATCTTCCTACTTCCCATTGAGATTTTGTTTTGGGTTTACCCTCCTAATCTAACAGCTGTTTGCAAGATTTTAAATCATTTTCACATGGTTTTCCTTGCATCAAAAAAAAACATTCAAGAGTTTTCAAACAGTAAAACAAGAAAATGAAGATTATTGCAAAATAGAAACAAGAAATGAAGATGAACCTGGTGTTTTCTCCCCAAGCTTTGAAGACTCCAACAATGGTGATTCCAATCTCCTCTCCAACTCCAAATTCAGCCACAGCCAAATTCTCCACCAAAATCAAAAATTGCAAAACAAATGAAATTTCACTTCTTACATAGAACTTTCCCCAAATTTGGTCAAACCCCTAAAATATCCCACCCACTAAATTTATTGGGCTTTTGGAGGATATTTTCTATTTTAAAATTTTAAAACAATTTGCTTTCAAAATTTCTATTTCATGCATTTCAAAATTTCATGTTTTTATTTAAAAACCAAAAATCTCAAAGTTGCAAAGAATACATTTTATCCACAATTTCAAAAAGTGAAATTTAACCACATTTCTATTTTTATCTTTAAATTTAACTTAAATATCTAACATGATTTCCATTTTCCTTATAAACTTAAATCTAAATATACAATAATGGCCAAATAACTATTTCATTTAATTTATGACTATTGGCCTAGTTAACCAATAAACTAAAAATGATTTTATTAATTAAACCAAAATAATCAATGAAATAAAATAATATTCAACATTGAAACTAGATATGTTAAATCATCACTTTAACCATACCCACCATTTAATAGCCTTTAAAATATGAATTGAAATAGCTAACCAGGGAGGAAAGAACCAACTCGAAACTGCCAAACCCGACAACAAACTATGACTAGGGTGAGGACTTGGCACGGAAAACCTAGCTACTATCTCCCAATCGATTACCGTTGGTAAATGGACATGCTCAACCTGGAAATCAGGTGGAGTCGATGTCTTGTACCTGTCAACCTGTGAACAAAGAGCATATCGAACATGCATATATATGATATAATAACACACACCGTGAAGGGGAAAATCTCAGAATCGTAGGGCACTCGCAAGCGAGTGATACAATCATGTCCCCTCCACCAATACACTCATCATAGACTGACAGTTCCATCATAACAAATATCTCATGCAATAACATGTTACAATAACTAATCATCCTTACACCAATTTAAAACATGTCAAATAAAGCATCAGATAAGATACATCACATCACACCAATAAACTATCGCTCTATAATTATCGATCAAATCGCACACACATGATGTAGCATCTCAATAACCAAAAAGCACATCAGAAAAAATAATGAGGGACCTGCTTGTGTCTACAGCTAGAGCCTTATAAAAAACTGAGGAGGAATTATTACATCCCTTAGGAATAAATCAGATACTAAAGAGATAAAAGATATTTTCCAATAATGGATTTAAGTGAAAACCAAAGTTAGGCTTAAGGTTAGAAGTAAATAAAAAGAAAAAATCTTTCTGAGAAAATTAAAAAAATTAAAAAAACCAAGAAACCCTAAAAAATTTCCCAAATAATTACGATCTATCGGAGTTCAAAATTTGTTTGATTGATTTTATCAAAAATCAACAAAACAAGCAACAAATAATTAATGATCAAAAACAATTTCTGCCCTATTTATGCCCATTGTCCTTTCCTAAGCCCTATTGGACTACATCCTTGCTTGAGAAAATATCAACAAAATCAAAGAAGCTAATCTCAATGTCAAAATCAAATTAATCCTATATCTAAATTATTATGATTTTCTAGCACAAGATCAGGATGGCACTCATGAGTAATTAAAGAGTTAAAGACATTTAAAGGAGTAATGCCAGAGAGGGATATGATAGATTGTAATTGAGCTTTCATGTCATTGAAGAATTTATTATCAACGTTGACAAACAATAGAAGCTGACAGAGAAGAATAGTATGCAGAATAGAACTGTGTTTTTTTCATTTTTATATTTGATGCAGAAAATTCCAAAATGGTGGTTGTGGTACTACTGAATATGCCATGTTTCATGGACTGTGTATGGTCTAATTGCCTCACAGTATGGAGATGTCACAGACCAATTACAAGTGACTGGTGAAGGTTCCAAACCACTAAATCAGTTTGTGGAGGATTATTTTGGATACAAGCGTGATTTCTTAGGTAGAGTCGCTGTAGTTTGGATACAAGCATGATTCGCTGTAGCATGATACAAAAAACTCTACACAAGTTTTTACCAAAAACATTCCAACTCATTCCCTTGGACTATGGAAATTTCATGTCTTTAATCTGACATTTGTTTGGTGGAAACTTGTTATCATGGATGGCTAGATTTGTTGTTGTAGTATTTTATAATGTTTTGGATATGTTAGAAGCCACCAGATTCATAGTGTAGAAAATCATTATGGTAATTAGTATATGTAAAGGCACCATATTCGTTCTTGCAGGAACCTTTGGCCAGGTTTTGGAATGTTGGGACAGAGAAGGAAGGGAGTTTGTTGCTATAAAAATTGTTTGTGGCATAGACAAGTATCGTGAAGTAGCAAAGGTTGAAATTAGTGTGCTTCACGAAGTCACCAAATATGATTGAAATGGCACAAGGTATCCATCCTCTATTGAAACAACTTATAAAGTTTTCATTGATCTAGATTTTTAAATGCTCCCTATCTCATTGTTGTTATTTGAATACTTTCCTTTTTTAAAATCCAGGCCATAACCATTGCAATTTCTTATAACTACTTTCTAGTGTCTTTCCAAATTTGCTTTGTTGCTCATGATGTGAATGCAAATTCTTTGTTGTAGGCGTGTTAAGATGCGAAACTGGTTTGACTATCACAATCACACCTGCATTGTATGTGTCATATCTCTTCAATAATTTCTAGTTATTTTTTTCTGGTTGAAGAAGCATATCAATTTTTATGTTGGTTATAAACAACACTTTGTTATTGAAGGTTCATCTAAAGAGGAAATATGTTATTGGAATTATTTTTTGACAGGTTTTTGAGAAGCTTGGACCAAGTTTATATGATTGTCTCAGGAATTGACTAATACCTGCTTATTTGATTTCAACTTGATTTTGCAGGGAGAAACTTTATTTCAGACGCATGATAATCTTGAACATCTTGCCATGATGGAAAGAGTACTAGGGCCTTTACCCCAACATATGATTCGTAGAGCAGAGTGGATTTCTTACTTGAAAGTTATCTTGTTTCCTTTTTGTTATGCCATATTTTTCATTTAGAAGCTTTTAGTTAAGTTATAATAGCTGACTTATCCTGTCATCAAAGTGAAATCTGCAAAATATTTTAGACATGGAACGAGAATAAATTTTCCTGAAGGAGCATCTTCAAAAGAGAGCATTAGAGTTGTCAAAAAGTTACTAGGAAAATGTTTTCTAATTGAGTAGCTCTTTACATAATTTGATTCACATATTTACATATTTTTGGCTATTTTTTCCGAATCTAGTAATGGAACATGCTGATCACTCTGTTGGTTTGCTCATAGACTTGCTAGAAGGACTTCTTAAATTTGATCCATTACAGTGCCTGAAAGCTAAAGCAACTCTCAATCATCCATTATTTGCTCAAGAATATAGGAGATTTTGAATGTCGTTCTATTCATAATGCAACAACCATTAACTTGTGATGTACCATATCCATCAAGAGTCAGTAATGCAATGGCTAAGCTGGTTCGTTTGTATGGTTATAGAACGATTTTGCACAAGATAAGGAACCGATAAAGGGAGTTGTTTGCCAACAAGAATGTTTCTTCAGGTTGCAACATCTATTTTGTATCAAGATAACACAAATTTTAGGTCTAACTTGCCTTAGAGTAGATATCTTCAAGTTACATATTTTTATAGATTTTTTCAAATTAAATATTTTTTAAAATGTTGGATTTCTAAATTTTCCTCATTGGTATCCCGCAAATGAATATATTTGTATATATATATTCTTTAAAGCACACAAAGATATAACAAACATATGAATGACTCATTAAAACCCGATTGGCAGGGTGTAGGTTTCTCTATAAAGTACTAATAATAAAACTAGCAATCACACTTTGGTGTGCAATCCACTACCTTATTGTATTTCATCTTTGTGCTTGATCTATAGATGCAATACTTCAATTATGTCGTCCACTCCATGTGTCATTCATTCTCTTGTTGGAAATTCATTCCTTGATACAACTAATTGATAGATTCAAATATTGAGCACCTTAAGATTATTGGATTAAATACAATTATGTTATATAATTCAATTAAGCAACATTGGCAAAGGAAAAAATGCCTACATTTGCATGAATAATTTTTTTTAAAAAAAATTGCATTGTTTCATCGAAATTTCGACAAAAGTAACCAACAAACCACCAAAAAAGTTTGACAAAATTGCTATACTTGTGATGAAATTTTCGTCGTAATGACTTGCCCATATCGTCGAAATTTCGATGAAATTTTTTGTCGATTTTTCGATGAAAGTTTTCATCAAAATTTTGATGAAAGTGTTGTGGCTATTTTCATCTCTATATAGACGAATTTTTCGTCTATAGTACGATGTGTAAAAGTTTGTTGAAAAAATGACAAAAAACTAGCGACAAAAATGATTTGAGTGTTTCATTGGTATTCCGACAATAGTTTGTTGATATTTCAACAAACTTTTGTCAGAATTTGGAGTCAAATATAGTAGTTCCCCATGCTTGAAAATGAACCTTGTGATGAGCCTAAGTCTAAACCCCCATCAAAAAATAAGAAGGGGGAGGTCGGGTTGGCCAAGTCCAATGTTGTGGCTAGGTTATGCGAGCTAAAAAACAAATCCATCAAGAAGGACAGCAAACCCACTACTAAGAAGGGGAAAAAGGAAACTTCGTTCCAAGTGGACTTTCTAGCCATAGACAACGAAGGAAAAAGTGTTGAGAAAAAATACTCCAAGGGTGATACCATGGTGGCCATGAGCATTGATGTGGGGACGAAACATACTAGTGTGAGGAGGTCCCACAGACTAGTGAAGAACAAAAAGGGGATTCTGATGGATGATATTTCAAGTGACTCAGAGTAGACTAGCAACAAAGCTAAAGGAAAGAAAGACACTATTGAGGAGATGGAAGAAGATTCCGTGGAGGGCCCTAGTCATTTCTCGGACATGAAAAAAATTCTCAAGGAGGACTCCACCCACTCCTCAAATCCTAGGGCTTGTAAGGAAGAGACGACCTAGTGTAAGAATGACAAGGATGAGGACTTCAACATGTAGCAGGAGTGGGTTGTTAAACTTGAATGAAAATTCAATAAGTTGGCTCAATTCAATATCAAAATGATTCACAGATCGACCATCACACTTTTTGATTTCATCAAGGAGGAAGTGGACAGAATATTGTGGGTGAAGGTCTTAATTAGATTAGGGACAATGTTTTAAACCTCCTCATCTAGAAATGGCAAAGTGTGGATAGTTAGTGGTTGGGTCTGTGTTGTACTAGGTTTATGTTGTTAGTGTGCAGTGTATGTGTCCTTTTTCCATTGTTTTAAGTTTAGTTTCTATGATGTTTTGACGAAATTGGTTCCTTTTTGGCCCTACGAGCTCTTCATGTAAAGGGTACAACACCCTAAAAATGCTACTTATCTTATCAAAAACAACATATAATCAAATATTCAAATGCTTATAAGGAAAGGAAACCATTTTACCACCTTTCAAACATATTGATGACAAAACATATGTGTCTTAATTCAAGATAACTAGATATGGAAATAAGGCAAGAGTAGTAAAACAAACAACACTCACAACTCTTAGCAACACAAACATTATTTTACCTATCTACAAAAGTAGTCAAAACATCAACTTTTATGTGTGTGTGTGTGTCAATGTTCTCAAGGTCATGGTATACATGTGATTCTTTCAATCTTCTTCCCTCTCTTCAATTATGTTCTCCCTCCTCATCCAAGAGGGGGAAAACCATTTTCATACATCCATCTCATTCAACCAACAAGTTAATTAGTCTAGTAATAAACATATCAAAACATAATACTAAACATTCACAAATCATCATAATGGTAATATATACACATTTATATCTTTCAAAAAAAATATCTAACCAAAATTTTCTTTCCTTTACAAAATAAAGCAAGTCAATTATAGCTTAAATATTCTTAAAACAAGATTTTTGTCATCATAATTTTAAAGAACATCAAAAAATAAAATATAGATAACTTGATCCAAAATTTGGTGTGATAATTTTAATTTTTTTGTTTCTTTATTTTTGCATATTCACCTTTCCTTCTCCATGTTTGAGCTTATATATGGTAGGATAATGTCACTACTAATTATGTACTAAATATCCTTCCATCCAATAACATTCTAATTTTAGTGTTAATACATAAATAAACCATTCAATGCATTATTTCTACATTAGAGGGTCTTCTAATCTCCTAGATACCTCTTAAAATATATTGCCATGGTCTTTAATAGACTTGCCCTTTTCTTATACCATATCTCTCATTTTTCTTATGCTTTATGTAGGAATATCTTGTGATTCAAAGTTTGATGAAAAAAAAAATTAATTTCTACCCATTGTTTTGTCATGATGAGAATGCATCATTTTTCAAATTTCCTACAAAATCAAATGATTTTCTTGATATTTGGTCGTACCTTTCCTTTGATAGAGTAATTATAGAAAAAAAATATTTTGTTTTGCCTCTATTGTATCTTTACTAAGGATTGGGAATTGGATTGGTGAGTTAATTTTAGCTTTAGGCTTTTTATATCTTTTATGGTGTTTATTTATTGCATTTTTTTGTGATTGAACATTTACTTTGTCACTCTACTACTACACAAATTTCTGTCTTCTTCCCTTATCATTGGATAGTTTTATGTCAAACTAGTTCCTTCCTAATATTTTGTCATAATCTTGCAAAAATTGTTGTTGTTGGGATTATATGGCTTATTTTAAATTTTCACTTGTATTTAATGTTGAAATCCTTCTTGACCTATATGGCACAAGGGATGGCTCTTGGTTCAAGGGCTGAAATTCTTCAAAGTGGCATTTTTTGGAGATATTTTTTATTAGTTAAGGACTGGTCATTAGATAGTGTTGTTTTAAATTTTTCCTCTCTTATTCCAATTTTATTATTAGTTCACTTGAATATTTTATTTTATTCTTCTTATTCTTCTTGATACAACTCATTCCCTCTTAATTTTCTCATATTTTTGGTAATCAATTGGTCTAGATACTCCAAATCGAATCTTAAGGATTGTAATTTTTTGGGGGGGCTTATAAATTTCAAAAATCTTTCATCAATAGTAATCCAAAGAATAGATATATTTTTTGTATTAGTAATGGATTAATAAGCATTTACATTCAATCATGGCATATATTAGTTCATCATGCTACAAAAAAGAAAAAAAATAGGATACTGCAAACGAATAGTTTTTTTTTACAACTTTTACATCAAGAATCTATATAAGGATATGTGCATAGTGATCATACTATATACTATATCTATATACAAAAACCCAATAATTCTCTACATCATAATTAATTTTACTGGTTCACAGCATTATTGTTAGCCTCATCTTCCTCCTTGTTGACCCCTCCATTAGTCTACCTAGTCACATCCCTATTTGGTCTTGTTACAAAAAATGTATCACTCCCCTACTGAGCATGGTGATAGGGGACCTTGTGCCTCACTTTCCTTCCACTTTTTGCATTGATGTTGAAAGCTCTTTGGAATTCATTGAAAGCCCTCGGGAATATATATGTTTCTCTATTGTTGAGAATCAAGATGACAAGAGTGGCCACACCTTACATCTTCTATGTTGATTCTAACCAAACCCTCCCTACAAAGATTCAAAAATTTGGACAAGGAGACCTCGATGTGGAGTAATACATGCAATGCAACAATGAGAAAAGTGAGTCTCTTTGATGACTCAGTAAGAATCCTTCTACAACCCTTAAATTTATCATCATTTCTTTCTTTCCAAATGTACCACATGATTTCAGTAGACAAACAATTCCAAAAAATATTAAATTCCTTACTCATTTTTTTGTCACACATTAAAACATTTTTCCAATTAATTCTATCTTCATTATCCCAAATATTCAAGATACAACATAATAGTTTCCAAATTTCTCTAGCATAGAAATAGTCAAACAAAATGTGCAAAACAGACTTTAGAGTATGACAAATGTTGCAAATATCAATATCATTCATATTAGATTTAAAAGGAAATATTTGAATAATAATAATCCATTTAAAGCAAGACTTTATAGGCTCAATAGTGTTGTTCCAAACCTCAACAATTATCTTTTTCCATTTATTATCAGTTAAAGAGATATCCCAACATTGATTTAAATTCTCAAAGAAAACATTATTACAAACTAGATCCTTATAGATTATATTAGCCTTGAGGTATACAAGAGCCCCCCCATCCTTACACACAAGGTCATTAGCTAGATCCATCTCTTTCTCAATATTTGAAGGGAATTTGGCCTCTTTGTAGGCCTCCAACAAGGTGAAGTGGTTGCTTATGTTGGAAGGGGCGAGGTCAAATTCAGCCCTCAATGCATCTCTGCTTTTAACATTCCCACCCTCTAAAACATCACTCAAGACCTTAATGCCTTTTTGACTCCATTTTTTAGCATAGTAGACCTATAGGAGAGCCAGGGGTTTGCCATTATGCTGCAAATTCCACCAAATAAAGTTGTAGGTGTAACACCAAGAAAGTGCAGAAAAGAAAAGATTAAAAGCAAGCATGCAATACAAATCTAAATGCAATCTAATGCTAAGCAACAAAGAACAAAGGAAAGTAAAAACGTAAATAAAACTTGAACAATCTCACCAAATTTGTACGTATTTCCATGATTCATCTCCATTGTCCCTTCTCCATTTTGCTGTTGTAGTATAATTGCCCTCAGATTTTCAAAGGTTCATGTGCAAGTATAGCCTATGATAGTGATTTAGAAAAACATCGAAGATTCAAGATAGGTGCTCCAAAAAGTCATAATATTTCGAGAGAGATTGGAATGAAGAAAGATAGATCAATTTATAGAAAATT
>VDFB02098910.1:9648-70863 GCA_007258455.2 Sequoia sempervirens
TGTTCTCTTAAACATATTTAATTTCAATTGGTGTATTAATTAATATAACCTTTCGTGTTTCAACTGCAGATCAGGATTTAGAGGGTGTTCAACATGTTGAGCATGAGTCTATAACAAAAGTTCAGGAACATGATGTGGACCCATCAGGTAAAGAGAACCACTCTAATGTTCTTTTAATTAATGAAATACTTGTAACAATAATAATAAACATATTAGTTTAACATTTTTTTCTTATTGCAGCAGATCCCCCCTTACAGCAGCATCCATGTCATGAGCAGACGACTAGGCATACATTAAGATCATGAGCAAAGAGCAAAACAACTAAAGGGGGGACATATATTGATTTGGAAAATGATACTCCACTTCAACTTTATGTAGCTTTCAAAAAGAAACAAAAAAAAAATGATTGTAATCATCATGACAACCATATTTTGATAATATGTAAAACCGAAAGAATGAATATTATATGTTAATGAATGAATGTGAATATGTTAATTAATGAATGTTATATGTTAATGAATGAATGTTATATGTTATTAATGGATGAATGAATGATTAATGTTATATGATTGGGTATGGGGAATTGAGAGTGATGTGAGGGGGGGGGAGGGGCCAAATGAGCTTCCACCGTCACGTGGTTGGCCCTGTTAAGTAAAGAATATTAAACTATTCTCGAAACAAAGAGAAGCTCAATAAGGTAATGCACTTTTCAATATAATAAATGCATCATTTGAAGAATCAAACCAATATGCAGTCTGTATGTATGATCAGTCATCACTCTCCGCAATGGTACATTTCCACGAATATTTTTTTATAAAAAAAATTGATGCTTTGTCGCAATTTCGACGAAAACCACCGACGAATAGATAGAAAGGTTCGACGAAGTTGCTATAGTTGCGACAAAGGTTTCCTCGTAACTCCTTTCCCATTTTGTCACAATTTCGATGAAATTTTGGCGTTGTTTCCATGCTACTCCTTGCCCATTTCGTCGCACTTTCGATGAACTTTTGGTGTTCTTCCGACGCTACTCCTTGCTATTTTCGTCACAAAGTCGATGAACTCTTTGTGTTGTTTCGACGCTACTACTTGCCTATTTCGTCGCACGTTTGACGAACTTTTGGTGTTGTTTCGACGCTACTCCTTGCCCATTTCATTGAAATGGTGATGAACGTCTAGTGTTGTTTTGACGCTACTCCTTGCCCATTTCATCGAACTGGCGATGAACTTTTGGTGTAATTCGTCGGTGGATACACGAAGTGTTCGTCGATATTCCAATGAAAGTCCGAGCCATTTCACGATGCCGACGACCGATGATTCTTCGTCGTTATTTCGACGTTTAATTCGTTGTCGGCCTTTCGATGAAAAAATAGCGACGCAAATATTTTCGCCATTTCGTCACTTTTCTGACAAAGATTTTTCGAACGACCGATGAACGACCATCAGAAAATGGTGTCAAATTCAGTAGTGAAAGTGTTCTATTTAAAACAAAGATAATGCAAATCATTCAGGATGAGGATGGTATGCAAAATATTTCCAGTATATGGTTGAATGGACCATCCTTTGAGCAGGATTTTATTGAAAATACTCTAGCAAGGCACTTTATTGATAACAATATTGAGTTGGAGAGTCTGTAGGATGTTATCCTAGAAGAACTAATTGAATGTGTAAAGATATCTGTGGAGTTTGTGCCCCTGGAAAGGAAGGAAGAAGAAATAATTTCCCATTTAAAAATGCAGTTTAGATTCTCTTACCAAACTGAAGAAGAAAATGAATGAGCTGAGATAGTGCATTGATTCAGCAAATAAATTCTTTAACTATTGTCTTAGATGGCCTCATGTGGTAGGGAAGTACAAGGACAAGCTTGAAGAAATTGAAAGTGAGCTTGTCAAGACTAGAAAAAATTACAGTATTCTTTTAGACAAGAATGGAGATGTTAAGAAGAAGGTTCATAATTTGTAGATTGAGCATACAAAAGTTCATAATGCTAAGAATACTCTCATTGATGCTTTCTAGAAAGTTAAAGATATAACTGAAGGAAGATTAGAACAAATGATTGAGATTCTTAAATCTGGAGAAAAGTTGGAAGAAGCAATAACTATTCTTGAGTCTCTTGTTCAAATAATCAAAAAAACATCAGAGAACAACAGCCTGATCATAGCCATTGGGATTGCGGTGGATTCCTAGAAGAAATTCCTTCCGAAAATGAAAGCTAAGTATAAAATAATTTTTTGAATTTTTGTAGCAGTTGTCAAATTTTGATCATTTTTTTCATTGGGGAAAGAATGAAGTAAGAAAAAGTATGGTAAAATATCTAAGGGAGAGAATAAGAAAGGGAGTGTAAGCGGATGTTGTCGAGCTTTGTCATTGATGTCAAAGGGGGAGAGAATGAAGTGAAAAATTCCCTAACATCCATAGGGGGAGTAGAATTTTTTTCCTTGATCAGTTTTTGGTTTTGACACTTAGTAAAATTTTCACTAAGTGTTGTCATCAATGCCAAAGGGGGAGATTGTTGGCATATGGCCTTGAGAGATCATTTTTAGCTACTTGTGCTGTCATTGATGGCAACTAGAGTCTACAGTTTGGTCTGCAATATCAGTTGTGTTCATACCGACAAAGAATCTAAGTCACTACATTCTACCAGTAGAGAAAGTGAAGAACAGAACATTTGGTTGGTAAGCTGACCTAATTACTTCACCGGATCACTATTTTTTGGTATGGATCTCCAAGGAAGATTTCTTAGCACGTACACTATTCTACTGAAGAGTTTTGTGGTGTCGTATTAATCATAGTTCGACTGAAGAGTTTGGTAGCATGATTCATGGTTTATTTTCTATTATGGTTGACATGCTTAGCAGTGTGTATCACAGATGTATGTGAAGTAATTTTTTTGCTATATCTTATGTTTTGAACCTTGGTGTGGGTCTCTACTATAAGTCTAACCGACTTGTTTAGGTACACATAAATTATAACTTGTGATTTGGGTCGACATACACATGATTATTGTATCTTGTTGTGAAGTTGACATGTATTGAATTTTTGGATTAGCAGATATATAAGGAAGATCAGGAAATCACTTTGGTATGGAAGTATGGAATTTTTGGTAAGGGTGTGTGAGATGTAGTATGTATGAAAGCGAAAGAGCATTGATCAGTTATTTGAGGGCAAAAGAGTTTCGGTATACAAAGCAGAGTAGAGCAAAGCAGGGGAGAAGTGTGAACAAGTAAAGAAGATCCAGAATCTAATCATGAGCTTCATTGGAATTGAATCTAGGCATTTGTAGATGCTATACTCTCAATTCAAAATTTTGTTGTAATATTCTATTATATTTGTAAGGCAGTGAGCCTCTTTCTTTTGAGCAGTGAGCTTTAGGCAGTGCACCTGAATGCAAGTGTATTCCCCTCTTTTATTTTACTTTCAACAGAGTAAACATTGTGGATTAATCTCCACTGTGGTTTTTCCCCTAACAGGGTTTCCACATAAAAAATCTAGTGTTATGGTGTTCTTTAATGTTATTGCATGTTTTCATCTGTTATGTGTTTCCAATGTCATATAAAGTTCAATTATTGTTTTTGATGGTTTTAGATTTTTTTTCAAATGAAAATTATTGAACACCGATTCATGCCCCCCTCTCAGTGTTCCTAATGTCCAACAAAATGCATGTAAAAGGTCATGTGATACAGTCAATATGATGGTTTGTGGATTGATGCAATAGGGGGAACCCTACAACACACAAAGTCACAATTCCAATCTGCAAACACAACTATCAGGCCATAAACTCCTCACAATTTCATCATTTCTTCAAAATCACTCTTTTCCCTTGTAGCACTAGGAATCAACTCAATCGGGTAACTTATCTCAATGAAACCTCATCAATCCATGACATGAACCTCTTTAGAGACCCATTTGAACAAAATTTGACATACTCAAAATCCATCTATGATCACTTTAGACCATAGCACTCAAATTTCACCTTTTCACCGTTTCAGGCTTCTAATTAGCCTCTTTTTCCAAAGCAACTACACTTGAAACTTATCCAAACCCTAATAAACCTTGGGGAAGAAATTTAAATGTGTTAAAACCTCCAAAACCACAATCATACCTCTAACATACCACCATACAAAGGGTGACCTATAAAACCCTACTTTTTAGCCAAAATCCTAGGGGTTTATTGAAAAAGTCACTTCCCAATCTACCCAAAACACAAAACCTCTTCAAACAAGTTTGAATTGGTCTGGAAAAGCTTAATAAAACATGAAATAATGTTTCCTTCTCACAAAACTCACTTTGGCCCACCAAAACCTCCACTTTTCATGAGGAAAACTCATATTTTCACATTAGGGCATAACACCCAACGCAATATCAAACCTCCCCTTCACAAAAAATCTTTAAACCACCTATTCCTAACTAAAAAAATCCCATTCCACCAATCATAGTAGTCACAGGGGGTGGAATGGGTAAAATTTACATTTATGTGACTTTGAACACCGCAAAAATAGGGTTAACAGGGAAAATTAAGAAAATATTTGACAGGGTATTACTCGAAAACCATGGTTCTTAAAAAATATTTTTCTAAGCCTACGATTTCATGTTGGGCCCCTCTACAAAAACCTCTCTCAATTTTTGCTATCTCGGAGTCATTTTCCCGTGGTGTCCATTTTTCACTTGATGGAAAAAGAGTCAAATGCAAGCAGTGCAAAGTTGCAAAGTGGTGCAACTTTCATTATGCAACTTGTGTGACCAAACAGACTATTCTAACACATCCGAACAAGTATGTTTACACTAGGCATGGTCCTCTTTCGCACCCAAACATGTGGAATCACTCTGAACTACATTCAACTGGATCGATCCCTTAAGAGTCCAAAGTCCAAAATGACTGTAAACTTCAGCATGTTGTTACTTAGATACTGTGATGCTTAGAAACTTCTCATCTAATACTACAAGATCACATTGGGCCCCTCTACAAAAATCTCTCTTGATTTTGACTATCTTGGAGTGGTTTTCCTGTGGCGATGGATTTTCACTTGATGAAAAAAGAGTCAAATGCAAGCAGTGCAAAGTTGCAAAGTGATGCAACTTTCGTTCTGCAACCCGTGTGACCAAACATACTATTCCAATGCGTCTGAATAGGTATGTTTATGCTAGGCATAGTCCTCTTTCGCATCCAAACATGCGGAATCGCTTCGAGCTACGTTCAATCGGATCGATCCCTTAAGAGTCCAAAGTGCAAAATGATTGCAAACTTCAGCATGTTGTTACTTGGATACTGTGGCACTTAGAAACTTCTAGTCTGATCCTACAGGATCGCATTGGGCCCCTCTACAAAAAAATCTCTCGGTTTTGACTATCTCGAAGTGGTTTTCCTGTGGCGGCAGATTTTCACTTGATGGAAAAAGTGTCAAATGTAAGCAGTGCAAAATTGCAGAGTGGTGCAACTTTTGTTTTGCAACTCGTGTGACCAAATGGATTGTTCCAATGCATCTGAATAGGTATGTTTATGCTAGGAATGGTCCTCTTTCGCACCCAAACACGCGGAATCACTCTGAGCTACGTTCAACCGAATTGATCCCTTAAGAGTCCAAAGTGCAGCATGGCTGCAAACTTCAACATGCTATTACTTGGATACTGTGATACTTAGGAACTTCTCATCTAATCCTATAGGATTGTGTTGGGCCCCTCTATGAAAACCTCTCAATTTTGGCTATCTTGGAGTGGTTTTCCCATGGCAGCAGATTTTCACTTGATGAAAAAAGTGTCAAATGCAAGTAGTGCAAAGTTGCAAAGTGGTGCAACTTTTGTTCTACAACTCGTGTGACCAAATAGACTATTCCAACGTGTCCGAATAGGTATTTTTATGCTAGGAATGGTCCTCTTTCACACCCAAACATATGGAATCGCTCTGAGCTATGTTCAACTGGATCGATCCCTTAAGAGTCCAAAGTGCAAAATGGCTACAAATTTTAGCATGTTGTTACTCGGATACCTTGATGCTTAGAAACTTCTCATTTGATCCTATAGGATCGCATTGGGCCCCTCTACAAAAACCTCTCTCAGTTTTAGCTATCTTATAGTGTTTTTCCCATGGCAGCGGATTTTCACTTGATTGAAAAAGTGTCAAATGTAAGTAGTGCAAAGTTGCAAAGTGGTGCAACTTTCATTCTGCAACTCGTGTGACCAAACAAACTATCCAACACATTCGAATAGGTATGCTTATGCTAGGAATGGTCCTCTTTCACACCCAAACATGTGGAATCACTTTGAGCTACATTCAACCAGATCGATTTCTCAAGAGTCTAAAGTGTAAAATGGTTGCAAACTTCAACATGTTGTTACTCGGATATTGTGATGCTTAGAAACTTCTCGTATGATCCTACAAGACCACGTTGGGCCCCTCTACAAAAAAATCTCTCAATTTTGGCTATCTTAGAATTTTTTTCCTGTGGTAGCGGATTGGCAATGAATTTTGACTTGATGGAAAAAGTGTCAAATAAAGTAGTGCAAAGTTGCAAAGTGGTACAACTTTCATTGTGCAACTCATGTGACAAAACAGATTGTTCCAATGCATCTGAATAAGTATTTTTACCCTAGGAATGGTCCTCTTTCACACCTAAACATGCAGAATCACTCCGAGCTACATTCAACTGGATGAATCCCTTAAGGGTCTAGAGTGCAAAATGGCTGCAAACTTCAACATGTTGTTACTCGGATACCATGATGCTTAGAAACTTCTCGTTTGATTCTACAGGATCATGTTGGTCCCCTCTACAAAAACCTCTCTTTTTTTTGGCTATCTCAGTGTGATTTTCTCATGGCGGAATATTTTCACTTGATAGAAAAAGTGTCAAATGCAAGCAGTGCAAAGTTGCAAAGTAGTGCAACTTTCGTTTTGCAACTCGTGTGACCAAACAGACTATTCCAATGCATCTGAATAGGTATGTACATTGGAAATGGTCCTCTTTCACACCCAAACACGTGGAATCGCTCTTAGCTATGTTCAACTGGATCAATCCCTCAAGGGTCCAAAGTGCAAAAGGAAAGAAAATTTCAGCATGTTGTTACTCAGATATCGTGATGCTTAGAAACTTCTCATCTGATCCTACAAGATCGTGTTGGGCCCCTCTACAATAACCTCTCTCATTTTTTGTTATCTCGAAGTCATTTTCTTGTGGTGTCCAGTTTTCACTTAATGGAAAAAGTGTCAAATTGAAGTAGCATAAAGTTGAAAAGTGGTGCAACTTTCGTTTTGCAATTCGTGTAACCAAACTAACTACCCCAAGGTGTACCGATAGGTAGGTTTATACTAGGCATGGTCCTCTTTCACACCTAAACACGTGGAATTGATCTAAGCTACGTTCAATCGGCTTGATCCCTTATGATGGCATGCAAAACAATGGAAAAGAGAAACATACACTCCACGATTGAGAAGTTTGAGTATTCCACACAAAAAGTGTATGATCATTGGTGCAGAGCACCTTGTTCCTCCATTTGATGAAGAAGGTCTAGTTCAATAGTTTTAGTCATTATAATGTTAAATAAGGCCATGATAGGCCATTTTGTAATCTTGTTTTTAGTTTTGAGTTAGTGTGGGGTCATTTGAGTCAATTATGTAAGTACAAATAAGAAAATAGCATTGGTAAAGGCATTGGAAGAGATTACTAACGCTTCCCCTATTCAAAATTCAAAATTTGGGCCTTAAAAGCAAGGCTAGACAAGGTGAAAAGAAGAAATTGCTTGAGAATAAGTTAGAATAGGTTGGAAATAGGGTGAGGTTGTCGAGTTTGATGTGTTCAAATGGTCTGCAAGGATAAGGGAGGTCAAAAGTATGTTATGGCATGATGCCCTAATTGGGAACAGAGGGGTTTTGAATGAAAAAGAGAGGTTTGAGGGAGTAAAAGTGGGTAAAGTCAAGGGGCAGCATAATTTGGTAAATACTACCCAATGGTGTTTTCCAATTGGAGGAGTGATTGAGAGCGTGTTGCTTTGTTAAATAGACCTATTCAGGGGTCTAGGATAGCGTTGAGTCCATTTCTTATTTGTATTATAAATTATAACTTGCTTTCTCTCAATTCCATTTCGTATACAAGAAATAATATTGCAAAAAGTTGACATATAAATCTTTCTACGTGTTTATATGGTGACACATCAAGAACATAACAATTCATTTTTCACTATCAGGATTATGCTGTGAAAATATTTAAAGACTATTGAAGATAAATGTTTGTATGATAATGTGTTAAGAAGTTAACTACTTCATCTACTCTACATATTATGTTTTGCAAGTGTTTTGAAGATTATGTATCCTTTGCTTAATTGATTTGTGCCAATCAAAGGATTAAATATATTAGAATCTTTTTATGAATCATTTCATGGAATACCAATTGAAAACGTGATTTTTTCTTTTAGATAAAGTTGTTTATCATCAATCAATTAATATTAAAGAAAAACCATGAAGGACAACAATGATCAATGATAGGGATAACCAATTAATAAGTATACACATGAATAAATCAAGCATGTACATGTGAATAATGGAAGCACAAGTACTCAAAAATACATAAGCCTTGAAGTATACACACAAATACATAGTATACACAAATTAATACAAAGTATATGCATGAATACAAGGTATACACATGAAAACACGTAAGTCGCAAAGTATACATTGGAACACACATAAGTTGTAAAGTATACACTTGAATACACGTAACTCATATCTATTGAACCATCAATTTGGAATGCAAATATGGACACAATCAATAAAAAATATTTGTATTAACCAAATAGCCATGTAGGCATACATCAATATATGGCAATATACGTATGAAATATAGGTACAAAATAGCCATGTAGGCATACATCAATATATGTCGATATAAGTATGAAATATAGGTACAAAATAGCCATATAGGCTTACGAGAATGTCATATAGGCATACAATGTCAAATATATCCAATACAAAATATTTACAAAATTGTCATGTAGGCATACAAAAAAGGGCTCTGGAATCAAAAGTCATTGCTCTCCATGCTCTGGAAATAAATTATTTCCCTTTTCTTATCGATCGGATGGCGATAGGTATGTCACTCGTTTGTGTTGCGCTCGAGGAGTGCTCTTGCTGCTCCTCCTAGTGTTTAGTTCATGGTGAATTTTTAACTGTTACAATAATAAGTAAAGACATTAATATATAGAAATTACATTATAAAAAATGATATATTTAAAAAAATAATCACTTACTGCCATCTCATGATCTCTCTCCATGAGGGAAATATTCACATGCCCATGCTCAGGTGTGCTCAAGCCCTATATAAACCATCCAAATAGAAATTAAACTACGAATCAATAATGGTTTGATTTTTCACTAACATCTATAACAATGAATGTAAATTAAAATTTACTAATTTTCCTCATACCTCCCCTGTTAGAGCCATCGAGGATTGTATAGCAGATGAAACACCGATCTCCATTACCCTCGTCACATTCATAGGTGTTTCGGCTTGCAACAACTAAAAATAAAACAAAAAAATATTCAATCACAAAAACTACAATAGTGATCCATGTCATGACTTATAATGTATAAGATAATGAACAAAATTTGGAGTACTTATTAAACTATATATTTCTGATTATCATGCTTACTATTTTCCCTATCCATATCTTGTTTGAAAGGACGTGTTTTTAGGATTTTACCCATAGCAGCAAGTCGGTGAACCGTTTGATCAAATACTTTTGTAGACATGTACGATAATTGTGGTGGCATAGAGAAGGTAGTGAACTGTTTGAAAAAATGCCTCAAAGAAATGGGGTCTCATGGTGATGGAATGCCATTACAAACAAATGAATGTCATGGCATTCCATCACCATAAGACTGCATTTCTTTCAAGCATTTTTTTAGAAAGTTCATTGCCTTCTCTATGGTATTATTGCTTACTATTATACTTTGATAGGTATTTTTCCAAGCATCCATAGTTTGTTGGAAAACACCTATTTTAGGCTTTTAGCCATAGCTACAGGGAAGTGAGTAGTTTGATAAAAATGCTTTGGTACACATGTATGGAAAATGTGGTATCATAGAAAAGGTGGTGAGTTGTTTGAAGAAATGTGGTCTCATGGTGATGGAATGGAATTCCATCACCATTCCATTCCATCACCATGAGACCACATTTCTTCAAGGCATTTTTTCAAACTACTAATTGCCTTGTTTATGCTATTGCTTACTATTATGCTTTGATATATTTTTTCCAAGCATCCATAGTTTATCGTACAGGTGCACCTTTGCAAGCACATGCCTCCATGAGGAAAATTTAGGAGTTTGAATTGGTTAAAGTGTTTCGATGATGTAATAAGACTTAAATAGCCATTTTGGAGGTTGTAATAGTCTTAGTTAGTTAATTTAGGCATAAAGTGCAAAATTGCAAAATATTGACAAAGTTGTCAATTTTAAATGTTGTAAAAATGCAAAAAAGGTGTAAAGGCATGGAATGCCAAGGGTCAAAGTAGTTGTAGAGGTTATTGAGTTGTTGTAGGAAGTTGGAAAGGTTGGGAAATGTTTAAAAATGATATGATCCATCGATGTAAGTTGTTGTTGGAGAGATTGAAGGAGAAAACTAATAAAATATCACTGATCCAAAGGAGTTGGTATTGAATTTTTGATATGTGAAAGTAGGCCATGATGGGTGCCTGATCTAGGGATTTGTTGATAAGGTTGTTTGAGAAAATTGAAAGTTTTGACAGGAAAAGTGGGTTGGCTGACCTAGTAGGAAGACTAGGTAGAAATTTGAAAACAAAGAAAGAATTGAGTTTTTGAATTGTAAAGTGGATTGAATCCTTTTGAATGATGAAGTTAAGTTATTTGACTACCCTGCATTGCATTAGTTTGTTGGAAAGCACCTTTTTTAAGTTGTTAGCCATAGCAGTGAGGAAATGAACTGTTTGATAAAATGCTTTGGTAGACATGTATGGAAAATGTGGTAGCATAGAAAAGGTGGTGAGTTGTTTGAAAAAGTGCCTCAAAGAAATTGGATCTCATGGTGATGGACATCACCATGAGACCGTGCATTTCTTTGAGGCATTTTTTCAAAAAACTTATTGCCTTGTCTATGCTATTGCTTACTATTATCCTTTCATATATTCCTTCCAAGCATCCATAGCATAGACAAGGCAGTGAATTGTTTGAAAAGATGCCAAGTAGTAAAAAGTGGTCTCATGGAATGCCATGACAAGCAAATACAATTGGAAGCTACTCCTAGACTTATTACAAATGCTATGTGAAGTAATTGCATCACTGCTTATGTTGAATTTCTAAACAACTATATTGTAGTTGAAATTTTGTCATCTATCAACATCTAGTTATTAGTTATGGAATGTGAAGTAATGCTTTGAGTTTGAATGATGTGCAATGCAACATAATCAATGATATGAATATAAACTACACAAATCTATTAAGTACAATTCATTAGTTAATCTCTTTATTCTATTACTTGTGTGTAGGTTTGAGTAAATCCACTAGCACTGGGAGGTGTTCCCTCAAAACCTCCAATATCAGCCTGTTCAACATCCAAAATCACATATTAAAATACCATTCGTAAAACAATGCTATTAACATGTAATAAATTTACAATTGTTTACTAGTTACATACCCTACTGATGGGTGTACTGCAAAAATAAGTAGGTGGAGGGCCAGTGTATCCAGTCTCAACACTGTGACCTTGCAATTTTATTAAAATCATAAAACTAAATTAGTTAATCTTGCATTTCAAAATCAAAATTTAATAAATTAAATTCAATGAACATGCTAACTTTTACCTGATTATCAATGCCATATGCCTCATGAAAAATTTCAGTTTCCCTCTCCATCTCCATAGTTGTAGACGAATCCTGTGTAGTAGCCTCCTGAGTGTCAGTGGGGTCATATGAACAAGTCGCCCCACAAGATTGACACGCATGGGTTTGAAGACCACCACTCGAAGACTCCCCTGGATATAGGGCTCTAGTATGATGGATGACACTCTGGGTCAAAGTGTTGATCGCCTGCAATGTCTCTACATCGGCACTCTCCTTCGTGATGGAAGGCATAACAATGTGCTCATGAGGTGGCCTAGTGAGAGCTCATCTCCCTTTCCATGTAGGATCTAGCTATGCATCGAGTCTATCCTAAGCCAACCCCCCACCTCTCCCCTGGAAGTCCCTCATATCAAAATAATTTGTGATTTTGTTTAATATGAACTCATTGTATAGTTTCCTAAGGAAATACTGCGAGACTTCACAATTGTTGCACGGTGGGTAATCAAAGACCATGTACTACCTATTATAAAAATAGTTCCTAATCTGTTGGTGGTGGCACCAATGAATAAGAAACCTCTTCACATTGAGGGTAAGATTTTGATTTGTGTGTGGGTCAGTGAATAATGAGCACAAATCACCTTTTATAATTTTTAAATCCCTTACATCTTTATATGATATTTTATCCGCATAATAAGCCCTAGCCACCTGCCTCCTATCTTGCCATCCAATTATTTGTTTTCTAATTGAATCTACATTTTTTAACATATCTTTCAATGAACTTGCTAGGGTCATTCTTTCTACGGTTGAACCATTTGGATCACTCAACCTATTGATTAAATCCTCAATTTTCTTTTTCTTGTTCTCAATTTCACTCATTAAATTTTGTTGAGTGCCAAGAGGGTGTTGAGTGCTTGGTGGAGGAGGTTGTTGTTGTGGTTGATTTTGTTCTTGAGGATTTGGTTGATCTTCTTGTTGAGGATTTTGAGGGTTTGCAGGTTGATTTACATCTCCTACAAATTCAAAAAAAAAAATATCAAATACAACATAAAACTAACAAATTCAACCTAAAACTAACATTTATTCAAAATAAAAAGAAAACAATCCTTAACTCTCACACCTCCTCATCATTGTGACACCATCCTTGCGAAGAAATAACAACCGTTGGTGAAGATTTTTGCATAATGCCTCCTCCTAGAACGTGAGCATGAAAAATGTGGGTTTTGGCCGTGGGCACAATAAAAAACACAGTCAAAATGTAGAATGAATGAATTTCATTTTTTTTTCTTTTAACATGTCATAATGTGAGTGTGTTATAATGTGCTCGCATTATAATGTGCTCACGTTATGGGCTTGTTGTGGCCGAACCTCTGGCTTAGCCCACCAAGCCATAACGTGAGTGCGTTATAACTCACTCGCGTTATGACTTTTCAAAAAAATATTTTGAAAGTGGCCACAATTTGGCTACCCATCTCCATGCACCCACCCAGGACCCATGTGGTGTAGTGCACAATGCATCAATATTCTTTCTATCTGGGATGTATTATGGACATGTGTTAGCCATTGTGATGTGTAAGCTTGTCACCGTGTATGTGATATATGTCAGAGCTCGTCACTATGTATTTGTGATGTACATTAGAGCTTGTTATTGTGTATTTGTGATGTATAGAGGAGCTAGTCATTGTATATGTGATGTATGTTGGTGCTTGTCACTATGTATTTGTGATATATGTTGGATCCAATCACTAATGTAAATGAGATATGTGTAAGAGAAAATCATTATTGTACTCGTAATGTGCATATGAGCTAATTACCATTGTGCTTGTGATATGTGTATGATCGAGTCACTATTATACTTGGATTGTTTATGAGCTATTCAACTTGTGTATATGGAGGTATGCTCATTATAGCTATTGTGTATGACCTTCGAGACTATGGTATGAATGACCACCCATGAATATTATGAATATTGCAGACTAATGTTTGGTATGGACCCAACACTTGATGGCAACGTTATTATCCTTATATTATAATTGGTTAAGTTGATAGCTTACATGTACTTAAATAATAGTCATGGATTAAATATGAGATTAGAGATCTTATGCAAGAGGAGAGAATGAACTCCCTCTGTCATTGTGGGGTGAACTACGATGTCTTTGATTCCCATGAGGGGATACGTAGGCAGGGTTGTTATTAACCCTCAAGGCTTAGGTTGTAGGTCTAGGAAAGACCTTGTCCTTGGAACCTTACCTTAGGTATGAGAGTAAGCATATAAGTAGTGGTGTTGATGTTTATTTCCCTTGGGGAATGTAGAGCTATTGAAATTAACACTTCTAATTTTTACATGGAATATGTTGGATGGTTAAACTTTGGTAGTTGTGCATTGTTTATTTAGAAAAAAAAAATTATTGTGCCTGAGGGGTGGATTTTACAACAAGATATTTGTCAAAGAATTCGCCATAAAACTTCATTGATTTCCTGAAACCATTATTTTTCCGAAACATTGCTACGTGCGTTGGGACTCAAATTTGAAAAGACTAAACTTACAAAATTATGACATGCCACCAAAACCAATAGCCAATAGATGTCAAAAGAAACCACCAAAAATACACAAAACTCAAACTCAAACCTAACATATTTTTGGTTGATGTCAATTGCCAATCTGCCTAGATGCTCTTGCATCAATTCTATAGTTGTTGTTGCACAATTTCTTCATTGTTTTGTTCTTCTCCAAACCTCTACTATTGCTATATTTTCTTTCCTCAACTCTTCTCAATCTATTGGAAATTGTTTTCTTCTCATTCTTCCTTTTGTTTAGCTCTTTCCTAATCAAATTCACCTACTCCAATAAACTTTTACCCCCCTTAAAAAAATGGGCATAAAAAATAGAGCTCACAAAAATAAATGTTGCTCGGTGATGTAAGGAAAATGTAAGTTGCAAAATCCAAGAGATCTCAATTAAGGGTGAGGTACACATTTGAAATTAATGCTATGATTAAAAGGATTACTAAATTCCAACAAATGGAGGAGTTGAATTGAATTTGTTTAAGATAAATGACTAATATTGCATATACTAAAAATAGTAATTTGTTGTAACCATTAAAATTGAGAGGAAAATGTATTTTTAAAAATGGTAGAAGAAATGTAGATAAATTAAATAATAATTTAATTATTCATGTATAATAGAAATTACAATAATTAAATATTAATGTTATTAAATATGTGTAAAGTGAAAATTAAAATAATTAAAATAATGATTATTTAATTAATTGCAACAATAGATAAGACTATTTAAATAAATATGGTGATAAATTAATTTGGTAAAAATTTAAATTAATAACAAATTATTTAATCAAATAGTGGTGATAGAAACTTGATAAGAAATGGTACTTGGATGATATTTCACATGCAAGTCACGTTGTTGGACTTTTCAGACATGTTGAGCAGTTGAATACATCTGTTTCTACACCATGGTAAAAATATCAGGAGTTTAAAATTCTTAGCCACATATCTTGCTCTATTCATTTCATTTTGAAGTAAGTATTTATGATATTTTTACACTAATTAAAGAAAAAGTTTCTGATTTTTTTTTTAAACTAAAAAATCATTTTATGTAATTATGGAAGTGTATGACTATGAATTGGGAGTCTAAGAATTGGGAGTCTATGATTCTACAATCTTTAAGACATTTTGTCAAGTAATTAATGTGTCTTGTCTATACTTCACATTTTGCAAGCATATTCAATAATACAATCTAAACTTAAACATAATTTTTTAATTTTTTTTTAATATTTAAATGGATCGATCCTCTATTAAAAAACTATCACTCACTTTGTAGGTGTAAATGAATCAAAATGAAGACTTTATTATTAAGAAGATAAAATTAGGTAGGTATTGGTATAATGACAAAGTTTGAAAAAATTGTACGTTTGTGGAAATTGTGAAAGATAAATTCAATAATTGCAACAGCCAAATTTGACAAGAAACTCACGAGCCGCCGGAGTTTTATTATTTTGTGGTGCACGTGGTGTGGACTTCCAAAGGTAGGGTGGACCCGTCTCTCTTAGGGTGGACTAATGTTTTTTTCTATAATAACGGTCTTAAGTAATGTGTTATGGCAGGTTAGCATTTGGGGTATTTTGTTGGATACGTTACAATGAGTTGGACTTGGTACTCATGGTGGACAGCCTCCCATGGTTCTAGAGCTGTAAGTATTTTGCTTGTCCGTGTATTTTCTAATATTGGTTAATGTAGTACAGATTGAGAATAAAACAGTGAGATAACTAAATGCTCCAAAGTAGCTATGGACCTCACTCATTATTTTGTTTTAGCAATAGCAATAGAAGTTAGCTCCTTAATAGTAGTCTTTTGTGGGAAATGAATGTTAACAGGGCTTTCAAGTGGCAGGAAAGATAAAAAATTAGTTGCAAAAGGTTTTAGATATTAATAAATTAATCAGTTGGGAAATCTAGTAGTTGTTGACAGTCTGAAGGTTAGTGAGCCTTTGGACTCCCTTGTTGGGTGTACTTTGAATAGAAGTTTGCTCCTTAATGGTAGTCTTTTGTGGGAAATGAATGTTAACTGGAAAGATAAAAATTTAGTTGCAAAAGGCTTTAGATATTAATAAATTAATCAGTTGGGAAATCTAGTAGTTGTTCACAGTTTGAAGGTTAGTGAGCCTTTGGACTCCAGCAGTAAGCTATGGCTGGATTGCCTAAGCTCAAAGCTAGGTGTACTTTGATGACTCTGAAACCCTTCAGCCTCATGTGAATGGTGCTGGAAAGAAAAGGATCCATTTTCTTGTTAGGCAGAAGTTGATCCATTTCCATGCTCTTAAGTCTCTGCTTATGCTTTCCATAGTCTAAATCAAATGCTGGAACTATTCATCCATAACCAGTTCTATGGCTTTTCCTTGCTTTGAGTCTATTCCGGATTTGTTATTATGGCTTCACATGCTATCAGAATCAAGGGTCTGACACCTGTAATCCTCCTAAGTGCTTTCATACTAGTGGAATGATCCCTGCTGAGCTCTGAGAATAAAGATGATTCAGAAGGGATATTTTCAGTGGTGTGAGAGCATTTAGGATTGTTATGACGATCTGGGTCATTGGCGGATTACCCCTAATGGAGGATGAACATGATGACCCGAGATGAAACGTAGAAGCCTATTATTCTCTTCTTTGCTTATTCAGAACGGGTGATTGCCCTTCCTGACTTAGCACTGCATATCGTGTCAAGTTCTGTAGTGTTGTTGGTGGAGAGTGGGGTTTGATGAGGAAAAGATACATATTATGTAGTGTTTTGTAATCAAGATTAACATCAGAAGTTGATATTTCCGATTGTCCATTTGTTATCCCTATAGGGGAAAACGAGTGTTCAGTAATTGGGCTAACTTACCTAATGTTGTATTATCTAGCAAAGTTGTGCATGTGACTTTTATTTGCGTGCAGGGGAGAGTCCAGCAAAACGTTGAAGCCTCGGAAATAAAATCCGACAAGCAAAGAGTAGCCCTGATTATAGGAGTCACAGGAATTGTGGGCAATAGCTTGGCTGAAATCTTGCCTTTGTCAGACACTCCTGGTGGACCCTGGAAAGTTTACGGTGTTGCAAGGAGGCCTAAGCCTGATTGGTCTCCAGATACTCCAGTTGATTACATCCAATGTGATGTGTTAAACAGGGGAGAAACTTTAGAAAAGATTTCTACTTTGAAGGATGTTACTCATCTTTTTTGGGTTTGTTGGGTTAATAGAGAGACAGAGGAAAGAACTGTGAAGACAATGGCAGAATGTTTAATAATGTCTTAGATGCACTATTGCCTAATGCCGAAAATCTTGAGCACATCTGTCTACAGACTGGTTTGAAACACTACCTAGGTTCAATTGATAATATTCAGCCCCATGAGCCACCCTTTCATGAAGAGCTTCCTAGGCTACCTGGGCCTAATTTCTACTACACACTTGAAGATATACTGTTTGATGCTGCCAAGAAGAAAAAGGGGTTAACTTGGTCCATTCATCGCCCTTCAACCATATTTGGCTTCTCTCCTTGTAGCTTTATGAACTGCATTGGTACTCTGTGTGTGTATGCTTCCATTTGCAAATACGAGGGCCTTCCTTTCAAATACCCGGGCACTGCAATCACTTGGGACCAACTTGTGGAGGCATCCGATGCTGAACTGATTGCAGAGCAAGAAATATGGGCTGCTACGGAACCTTGCGCGAAGAACCAAGCCTTTAATTGTTCTAATGGTGATGTTGTTAAATGGAAAAAGCTATGGAAACATATTGCAGAGATATTTGAGCTGGAAATGTTACCATATGAAGGTGAAGGATTTAGTCTGGCTGAAGCAATGAAAGACAAAGGACCTGTCTGGGACGCAATTGTGAAAGAAAATAATTTATGCGCCACCAAACTTGATGAAGTTGCAAATTGGTGGACTGCAGACTTTGGCCTGAATTGTCCATTTTTTGATCCCGTTAGCATGAACAAAAGTAAGGAGTATGGTTTCTTTGGGTTTCGTAATACAGAACCTTCTTTCCTGTCATGGATTGACAAAATGAAGTTATATAAGATTATTCCATAGCTAAAATCAGCATGCGTGAAACCTGTTTACCTGCCAGTAGGAAGAGTGAGTTAACTTCATCTTATATCTTAGTTGTATTGTTTCTACTGCACCATAAGTAAAATGTTTCCATCTTGTTCTAAGGTGAGATACTCTTGTTTTGTACTGTAAATCTGAGATTCAGCAATAAACCTGATGGATAAGTTTGAAAATGTAACGGTTAACCATATTTATAGAGAAGGCAATACAATGGCAGATGCTTTGGCAAATATGGGAGCTGATGGAACGATACTTAAACAGATAACTCCATGTTGAGCAAGGCCTAGTTCCAACAGTGGCAGATGCATCTTCATTTTTGGGAATTTAGTTACTGATTTGTAGTGTCAACAGTGGCCATGATTCTGCTTGTTTTATCTTCTGTTGAGGCTTCAAGTCTTGTAAATCCTTATACTTTTAATTTTAATACAATCTTCTCGGCTTCGGCCCCTTATTTATCAAAAAAATAAAAAATGAGCTATTAGATTAGTCAATATGAAAAGATAAAAATAGTTGAACAAAATATGTCCATTACATTCAAAAAGCAACAAATCATATGATGCCACATTGACACACTAAAAAACATGACTTAATGCACCACTATTGGTCTAATTTTTTTTGGGGTTCTATTATGACCCCTCAACAAAAAGCATGTTGATGACACCTTTTTTCTCAGTCTATGCGGCTAAATCGAAATATTTGAATTGTCCACGTCCTGACCACTCCGTGATATAATTTTTTAATGTCAATGTTGCATGTTCATTGCTATGTCAACCCATAAAATTAGGGTGCACCACTATTGGACCCTCTCCCCTAATCATTGTAAATTGTAATGTTTATAAAAATTTAGAACAATTACAAGTTTGTTTATGTGCATATAAGTTTAAAAATTATTCATAGCAAAGTAGCCAATACCATGTCTTATATTTGATATTTTATGAAATTCTTTTAAAGTTTTTATAGTAATTTTATAATGCAAGTTGCTTTTGAAAAAACTAATATGACAAAAAAAATTATAATAAATTTCAAAATAATTTGAAGTATGTTTTAATTTGTATATATTTCTTTTTGGTTTGTTAAATTATATGCATTACGGAAATTTCTCCACCATTCTGTTTTTAGCCACCATTTTTTTTTTGTTCGGCCAAGGAACTATAGGCACCACCTATGCTTTAACTAGTGATTAATAAGTTTGTTCTTAACGAATCAAAATTCAATATTTTCTTTTTCATACATTATATTTTAAATTTAATACACTATATTTTAATTTTGTTAAAGTTAAATGCACGATTTTTAACTTTTTAAATTATGAAAATTATAGAAAAGTTTTGAGCCATAAGGTCAGATTTACAGGGAACATAAATTTTTAAGGCATTTTTTAAGACACTTTTTAACCAAAAATACTGTTATTGGAAATATTTTTCCACCACAAAGTTAAACTATTATTCAATAGATTTTTCAAAATATATTTATTTGACAATTAATTAATTTTTATGCATTCTAAATATGTATTTACTTGTTATATCTTGAAATATAATTAATAAATTATTATATAGTATATGAAAAATAATCTAATCACAAATTAAAAATATATACTATATAATATACAACATCTGATACATAAGTTAATAGATAAAATTATTTTTAATATATTATATATTATATTAATATATTAAATTATCATGTAATATATTAATTTAATAATGTGATATATTATAATTTTTAATAATGTGATATATTATTTTTTTAATAGTTTAATATATATTGGATTATATATTATATTAAATTAACATCTAACATATTAAATTAATTTTGCGATGAGAACATTGCTATCTTGATTTTTTATTTATATTTATAATAAATTTATTTATTTTTTATTAAAAAAATTATTGGTTCAAATAATTCATATGTTTAGTTTAAACATAAAATTATAATAATGAAGAAGTAGAAATTTTTTACTTTTGTTTATTTTTAAAATTTAAAATTATATTTTAAAACTTTAATATGTAAAATATCAAATTGTTTTAATAAATATTATAATATCAACCTCTTTAAATTGTAATATTGACATTATAAAACTATTTATTTATACATAAATATATGAAATATATTATAAAAGTATTGGTAACTTTTTACATGTAACTTTATGAAATTCACAAACTACATGTAAATATTATAAAATATTTAAATAATGTAAAGGATTCTACGTCTATAAAGAAAATGCCATCCATTTACATTTCAATACATTTCAAAAACTACCCATTTCTTAGTATGAGCATTAATACCATTCAATTTCAATAAGTACCATAACTGTATTTGAAATAAGTACTATGAAGTTAAGTTACTGTTTAAAACTTTTGGTATTTGGCCTTTGGATTCATTTTAATTTTACTAGATATACTTTAAAAATTACTAAAAAAAACTGCTAAACATTGTTGCTAAAACTTAGCAAACACAACAAATTAAAACAAAATTATTCTAGAACTTTTTGGCAGGAACTTCGTGCTCCACAACTCTTGTTTTCTATGCGACAAGGGTGTCCCCACAACTTAGCCAACGGCCTTTCTCTACCATTCTTACTTTTGTTGGGGTGAGTATGTATATATTTTTTTTTATTGCTGTTGTTTTTTGTCTACAATACTTTTTTTATAAACTATTCATTAAATGGATAAAATTTTATTAGAGAAATAAATATATTTAAAATTATATATATAGTTTGAAACAAATTGAATTATGTTATTTTTAAAATTTATGTTTATTATTGAATAATAATTATTTGATGTGTAAATGATTGTTAAGCTTAAGTTGAGAGGTTTTCATGATATAGTCATCATAGCACATTCTTTAATGTAATTTAGAATTCCTCTTGACATTAATTAATTATATAATCTTTAACACCTAATTATTTATAATAGAACCGATAATCAATTTATAACATTATTTAATAATATATTATAATTATACATAATATTTTAATATATGTAACTAGACTAATTATATTAAAATAATAATATTAATATCAATATATAATAAAATTAATAATTATTTTTATATTGAAATTGTAAATTTTGACTAGATAGGAGGTTTATACATATATATATGTTGTATTTTTTAATCAAAATAAAAAATATTAAACTTTATTGAAATTAATATGTTTCATGATTGTAAAATTATTTTAAAAAGAAAGTAATATTTTTTTGTAATGCAAAAATTATAATATTACATATTAAGACAAGAGTTGCAGAGCAGCGAAGTTCTGCCAGAAAGTTTTAGAATAGTTTTGTTTTATTTGTTGAGTTTATTGTGTTTTAGGAACAATTGGTCAAGATAAAGCAATTGTCGCCTAAATTTAGGAATTTGATCATTGATAGAGTCAACTTTGTCTTCCATTAGAAAGTGACTCTTATAACAAAATAATTTTGCTCACTTCAAAATTCTCATGCTCTGGTTGTGCTTTTAGGCATGAAGAAAACACAATTTACATGTTGTCAACATTATGTAAATATTTATGAGTTCAAAGATTTCCTTAACCATTTAGCATATATGATAAAACATAAGAAATGAAAGCATATAGTTCCAAGTCCTCTTATAGGTTCCTAATGTCTCCAAAAAATGCCTTACGATAGAAAATGATCTTTTTATTCCATTCAGTAATTTAGATAACTCATTTATAAGCCTAATAAAACTTATAATGTGAAGTCTATTGCAAAAGGCCTAAATCAAACATAAAAAATATCAATTGAACCCATATGCCCATTTTGATGATTGTAGAGTAGTGGAAAAAAGCATTGCAATAAAGACCACATGGTAGACGATTAACTGTTGAAGCTATTCTTGAAGCCTCCTCATAGGAAACATGACTGACTAATTTTGGTATTCTCTTTTAGCACTAGGATCATGCAAAAGTGGAAGCAATAGTTTTAATTTGCTATATATTAACCATATTTTACTTACAAACTTATTTTAAAAAAGGAAGTCAGAAGGTGCCATATCTCTACTACATTTAAGCCAAGATCAACTAGTCCTACACCAGGTTTTAGCTAATGACCATGAACCAAATTTGGCACACCTGCTGCAACAATGGGAAAGCAAGGCATCCCAACTAGTCAATGGATTGTTGTTCAAGCTGGGGCCCAACCAAGTATTAAAGTGTGTGGCGTGGTAAGAGATTGGGAATGTATTTCAACAGCACATGAGAATCTTATTGGGGGCCATTGAAACTTCAAGTTGATGCCTCAACATGCATTGTACTCTTGGAAAGTCGATGGTGGCCTTGATGCCAAAGAATAGGTAATGAAATATTGAATTGGAAAACCATTAAAACAAGACTTTATGCCCCTTTGGCCATCCCAACCATAAGAAATATTTCAAATATGAGGATTGAACTTCATTTTCCCATTAAATTTTAGCCCTACACATAAGTGTAAATACATTGTCTTCGCCACTAAAGTATGTGACGAAGTGAGCTCAAGCAAGGGCCATGTAAAATAATAGAAAGGCCAAGTCGAGGCCACAAACAAAGTCCTCATTTTAGTTATAACATATGGATTCTCTTGGTTTGGTTAAAGATTCTACGATCCTTATTGTTCTTAATTCCAGCTCACTTCCCATCCCCATTCCCCCTAGTGTCATGGATACCAAGACCAAACACTTGTCTATGAGAATACTATTACCATCACTCAGTTCAATCAAGCTTGGATGAGAGGAATTTTAATGAAAAATGGATGAATGTTAGGGATCTTATTCAGAGGAACTTAAACTAGATGTTGAGGACTTCTCTATCTTGAAAGATCACAGTACTAACTTTATGTTCAAACCTCGTACTTTCTTTCCTGGGATTTCCTCTACTTCCCCACAAATGATGGTCATGCTATCAATATGGCCTCTTGGGGTTATAATTGTCTAAAGAAATATAAGGATGAGATTAAAGAAACTATCTATAAACAACAAAAGAAGGTTAGGGTTTTATCTTCTAAGAATGAGTAATGAGAAAGTTTCTCTATAGAATTCCTATTCTCCTGAATATTTTCCTAAGTTTGATGACTTCAAACTGGATGTTGATAGTTTGCAACAAACTTATGATCTTGTGTCTATGACATATGTAATTGGGGTCATTATGCAATAGAAAGTCTACACAACCTCAACCTACATTTGGTTAATTATCCTTTTATGTAAGATACGGTTTGTGATGAAGGTCCATGGTTAAGGGATGATGTTGCAGAGAAGCCTATGATGGAACTTAGCATGCAATGTGGCATTGGATTTATTCCAACTTGAAAAATAGGATTGGAACCTTGTGATTTTTATATCTTCTTGTGGTGTGATTAATCTTGCAAGGGGGTGCACCCATTATGACCAACATTTAAATATGGAATCCTTACATAGTTTTATAGCAGGGGTTTTGTTTTAAATAGTAGGTTTATATACTGACTATTGAAGGAATCTTCAATTTTTATATTTTGGTATACATTAATGGCAGTCAATAGACAAGTAGTGTCCCAAATCAAGCTATTGGGTTTGGCTAAAAAACTAGATTTATGTTCCTCCAATTTATTGGAAGGATGATAAACTGATACTCTAACCTTATATTTAACCAAAATATTAAAGAAAGTTGAAACTAAGTTTAAAGTTTCAATAAATGACATATATGAGAGACAAATCATGCAATGAGACTATAAATCAGTTTATCTAAGGGGCAGATGAATGAGGGTAGAATAAATCTAGCTCCATCTTTTTAGAATCTCCTTATTTATTTTTCTTATATCAACAAAAACCAAACTTAAGCAAAAATTCCAAGAGGTAAAAACAAATAAAAGTAGAGATCCCTGTAATAATGACTATGAAGTGCATTCAAACAACCAATTTGGATAAGGTATACAATCATTAGTTATGAGAAATAGAGAAAATGGAACATTTAAGAAAATTCTAAGGCCCAATTTCTCACGTAAAGTCGATGCAGAGCAACGAAGTTCCTGCCAAAATGTGCAAGAATATTCCTATTTGTATTTGTTGTGTTTTTATTTAAATCTTAGATATTGATGCAAAGTTCCTGCCAAAATGTGCAAGAATAGTCCTATTTTTATTTGTTGTGAATCTTAGATATTGATGCAAAGTTCTTGCCAAATGCTAGCAAGATGGTTTTTCTCTTTGATTTGTAGGAAAATTGAGATTAGTGATGGTTTGATTAGATTGGAAAAATAGCAATTGATATTTATATTCTCAAAGTAGTTTTGTTTGAAAATATATCTATAAATAAAGGAAAGAATAGGACATAATTGATCAGAATAAATATTTAGATAACAATTGATAGTTATATTCTCAAAGTAGTTTTGTTTGACAATACAGATAAATAAAGGAAAGAATAGGACATAATTGATTAGAATAAATATTTAGGTGAATTAAATAAGTAATTTATTACATAAATTATTGGTGTGCATTGATAGTAACTACTATTGCTAGGACATAGTTGATGAAGATAGGCGTTTAAGTGAACTAAGTGAGAAATTTTGCATTTAAGTTATCATTGTGCATTAATAGCGACTATTATTGTATTGGTTTATATGCATTAGAATAACTTAATTAAATTATAACTCTCACTTTTAACCTTGACCCTAACTGTAATTGTAATCATAATTTTAATTCTAATCCTAATTATAACTTTTATTGTAACCCTAATCATAGTTCTCATTCTAATTCTAACCCTTACCCTACTTCTATTGTAAACATAATTGAAACCCTTATTGTAACCCTAACCCTTCCTAATTGTAAGCCTTAGCCTAAGTCTAATCTTAACCATAATTATAACCTTAATTCTAATCCTAATTTTAATTCTAAACCAAACTCTAATTCTAACCCTAACATAAAGATAAATTTTTGAAGTGTGATTAAGGGGAACATTATTTACCTTTTCATTACCCTTATTCTATCATTAATTTGAAATCTAATTCTAATTCTATCTTAACCCTATTTTTAATCCTAATTCTAACAATAATCCTAACCCTAACTCTAATCATATCTATAATTCTAACCATTAAACTAGTTAACCCTATTTCTAAACCTAATCATAATTATAATGATTTTAGAATTATAATTAATAATAATAATTAGGGCTCTAGAATTATAATTTAATTAATTTATAAAACTAATGTTGTAATTAATTATTTGATTATAAAAATTCTCACGACTAATTATTTAATTAAACATTTAATATAATTATTAAATAAGATATGATTATAATATAATTGATTAAAACATCTATAGTTATTTTTATAATTATTTTAAATTTTAAAATATAATAATTAATAAATTAGAATTATATTTATATATTCTAATCCTAAAGTTAAATAATTATATAATTTTAATTCTAATTCTAAATTACTAAAATATTTAATTGTATTTTAGTGAACTATAACCCTAATCATAATTTAATTAAAAAATAATATTATTATAATTGTAAATTAATCTATATAATTATAATTATAATAAACTTAATTCTAAACCTAATTCTTAATTATTAATATTTTCAAATTAGATTATTTTGATTATATTTATGTAATATTAATTATAACACTCGCCTTAATAAACAATTTTTAGCATTATTATTGCACACCCTTGCAATTATATGGAAATCAACTTAACTAAAATACTTAAGGTATATCATAAATTTTATCTATATGAAAATTTGCTAATACATTATGCAAATTTATGTATTAATACATTATGCAAATTTATGTATTAAAGCAAACAAATATTTTAACTGGTGTATCATTTTCATTAGTTGAATGAAGTTCACCTACAAACCCTCCTTAACCCTGTTTAATTGATTTTATTTGGAATAATGAGATGAGGGAAAAAAATTCAAAAAGTAAAAAAGTAAAAATCAAACATTTTACTTTAAGAAAAATTAAATATAATGAAATTAACATTGTTGTGGAAAATATCTTAAAAAAATTAGTGCAATCATTAATCTTTTTTATATAATATTTTATTTCTTATAAATTAAAAAAAATATTAGATTATATATGTTACATATTATATAGTATATATTATTATAATGCCATGTTAAAATTAATATATTACATATGAATTTAATAAATTAATATAATATATAATCAAATATAATAGATTTAAAACTAGTTATATTATATTATAAAACCATATTATTATCTTATATCATTATTAATAATAATTTATTTATTGACAAACAAAAAATTTACAACTAATTTCCCATGACTCACCAATTCTCTTCAAAATATAAAATTTATAATTTCATAGTAACAGCATTTACATTGACAATTAAATAACTTCTAGCTTCCAAATTTTATGTTGGCACAACAGAATCAAGGAATGTTTTGTAAACACAAAACACACCCTCGAACTAGATGCTCCTCCATCAATTTATTATTATTATTAATTATTTTAAGAAATTAAATTTTATGCTATTTTATTATTATATATTATAGTTCTATATATTATATTGATATAATTTACTTTAATTTATGTTATATTTATTTTATTCACAAATAATTAAAATTATTGTTACACTTGTTAGTTTTTTTTGTTGTGTTCTAAAAATTGGGTGTTGACAATAGTAGATTTTGTTATTTTACCCATAAAGAATTGTACACTACATATTTGATTTGAATTGATTGTTTTATCTACAACTTATGTTGTTTAGGACAATAAGAATATCTATCAAATAGACTTGGATTTCATAAAAAAATAATGAGAAGATCTTTCAATTATTGACATGGAGAATACATGTAATCTATTTAACAAAGTTCCTGAAAGAATATGATAGAATTGTATTGTAAATGTATGTTATTCACTAATACAAATATCAAGTACACTTCATTCTTTTAAATGTTAATGTTGATATTCATTTGAATTCACTATTTAAAAAGATTATTGATAAGATACAAACAAAAATTAAACAAATTTTGCAGGCAAGACAAAAGATAACTTGACAATACCTTTAAAATATGTAAAATTACATTACACCCATGGTATCCTTGCTCTCAATTTTGACTATTATTCAAAATTAAACAATACACTAAGACACTTCAAAAACACTAAGGGAGAAAAAAGAGCATATGACCAATACAAATGTTTAGAATGGTAATAAATTTGCAAAATGTACTCAAGGAAAATGCAGACTACATCCACTTTTAGAAGCAAGGGCACTCTATTAATTCATATAAAATACAATATTAGCAGCTCAACGCATTACTGTCCTTTTTACATTTCAACTATCCAACTCCAAAGAGAGCATCTTGAAGTTTGTTACAATCAAGAATATGAGAGGACAAAAGATCTTTGCCTCAATTTTAAATCTAGAAAATTTGTACCTCAATTGCACGTGCACACGGATAAGTATGAAATAAAATTAAAAATGCAAAGTACTTGTTTCTAGTTATATAGAAAATTTAAAATTGAATGATTTATTTAGACATACATTTTAGTTAAAATTTTATTTTATAAAGGAATTTGACATTTATTAACAAAGTAAATAGATTTAGTAAATTTATTTTTTAAATAAAATAAATCAAATTAATTTAGCATCTAGTTTAGTATTAGCAAAAAATATATAGTTTAATTTTTAAAATAATCAAATTATTTTAAAAATAATTATATTAAAACTATCTAGAAATTAATTATTTTCATATTTTTTTTTTTTTAAGAAAATTAGTTATGTTCAATTTATCAAATTTAAAAAGAAATTAGTATTAAGTGATTTTATATTACAAAAATAGATTTCAAGAAATATATTTTAATTTATCAAAGGAAAATGAAAATTAATATTATTAAAAATTAATCTTAAAATATAGTTTGAATGTATAGATACATTTATTTTAAAAAAAAAAATCTTCAAAAAATTTACCATAGTTGAATTTATTAATATTGAGAACTAGTAAGGTTTGTATTGCAAAAATAATTTGAATAATTAATCTATATAATTTAAATTACATAGAATATTTAAGAAATTAGTATAGGGGAATTTATTAGCATTTAGAGTTGGTTAAATTTAGATTGCAAATGTAAATAGGATAGTTAAGTTAAAAGTAAAAGTATAGGGGAATTAATTAGCATTTAGAATTAGTTAAATTTAGATTGCAAATGTAAATAGAATAGTTAAGTTAAAAGTAATTGTCATTAAATAGAATAATTAAATTAAACGTAAAAGTATAGGGAAATTTATCAGTATTTAGAGTTAGTTAAATTTAGATTGCAAACGTAAATAGAATAGTTAAGTTAAAAGTAATTGTCATTTTCTCCTACCCTTTCCATCTCCCACTATAATCGCAACTTTGATAATGGAGCCGGGAAAATCGCCCTTATCGCTCAAAAGTTTTGAGCCAATAAAATTGAGGAAAAATAATTTTTTAAATTTGAAAAGTTAAAAATTGTGCATTTAACTTTTAAAAAATTAAAATATAATGTATTAAAATTAAATTATAATGTATAGGAAAGAAATTAATAGAATTTGATTGGCTGCAAGCAAAACAATTAATCACTAGTTAAGTTCAAGGGGTCGCCTATAGTTCCATGCCAGGAACTAAAAATGGATTAAAAAGAAAGTAACATTTTTTTGTAGTGTAGAAATGATATTATTACATATTGAGAGGATGGATTATAATAAGGATATAGAAAAAAGTCCATAACAGAAGAATAACTTAAGAATTTACTTAAAGACAAATTTTCAATATAAAATTTGAAAAATAATAAAAAATAATAAGATAATTTTATCTTCTATGTCTTGTCAATAAAAATAATTTTATGTCTATTTTGACCACACAAATCACTATTGTGTAAAATCACTTTTTGATGTGTTTATTAATATGTATACATGTATAAAAGTTGAGTACGAACATTATTATTGTATTGTGAAGGGTTGGATTTTATGCATTAGTGAAGAAGGTTATTATGTTGGATTTTTTTCAAAATAAGTTTTCATGTATAAAAGTTGAGTAAGAAATTTATTATTGCATTATGAAGGGTTGGATTTTATGCATTAGTGAAGAAGGTTATTATGTTGGATTTTTTTCAAAATAAGTTTTCTAGATGAATTATTGTGTACTTGTGTAACTTTTTTTAAAATTATTTTACATTATGTATGCATTACTTCTATTGTAAAAATTTATCAAACTCCTTATTCCTACATTTGGTATAAGATTCTAGTTAAATTACTCTAAGTTATTCATCCGATTAGGTTGTGTTGATTCAATTCTCTCAAATTAATTTAAAAAAAATAAAGTTGGATTTGTTTCAGGCTCATCCCTACAATAAAATAAAATAATAATATATAATTTCATCCTAATAACAAAAATATTAAAGGAAACACACTAATTCGTCTTTAGAGCAAAATGAGCGGGAGTGGGAGCAGTGGCACTGGTTTGAAATCGACATCTGTAGAGGATGACAATTCATAAGTAGATGTTGAAGATGGAGTTTGGAGGCGGGTGTTTGGTTGCCCTTTTGTGCCTTTGTGGTTGGAGTCCGACGTAGATGGCTTGGTTTTTTGGGGTGTGTGGGTGCAAAAGCTTGGAATCGTGGTGCTAGGTTCTTGCAGAAGACTCACATGCCTTAGCTTGGCTAGGCTTCTCAGTGTTTGCTTGGAAGCTATGTGGGTTGGTTCGTTGAGGGCCTTTTTTGCTGTCTTTTTTTTAGCTTCTTTGGGTTTTTTCATTTTTGGGGCCTCTTTGTCTGTGGTTTTTGTGTGTCATGTATACACAAAGGTTGTGGTGTTGGGCTTCTAGTGGAGAGATGGGTGGTTGTGCTTTTATGTGAAATTTTTTAAGGCTCTCCTTTATGCTATTTGTCCTTGTGCCTTTTGTGCTTCCTTTGTACCTTGTTTTCTCAGGTTAGGTGCTCTCCGGTCCTCTTTGCTCTTTCTTCTTCTAGGGTTTTTTTTGTTCCGGCTTGCAAATGAGTTGCTACTTGTTTGGAGTAGTGTTTGGGCTGCTCCTTGATTGCTCTCATGATGCAGTTTATTGCATGATGGTTGGGTTACTTTTCAAGCTTTTTTTGAACACCCAGTTGTGTTTTAGACTGAAAGTTGTTTTGGTGGCTTTATGACTATTGTTCAAGTTTCTTTTTTCTCTCTACCTTATGTTCATATTGCAAGGTTTTCCAAAGGATGGTATAGTGGATGGTTCTACTGTTGTGTTGGCTTTCTCCTCATATCCTATGGAGGTGGATTCCTCTCCTATTGAGGTGGAGTGGGGAGGTGAAGGTTTCTAATTTCCTCAGTTGTTGATCCATTTGAGGTGGACACTTCTCCTATGGAGGTGGAGGTTGAGGGTGTTGGAGATTTTAGGCAGTGGTGGAATTGTTGGTCATGACTTCCTCTCTAGTAGAGGGGAGCTCTCTCCTTTTGAGGTGGAGATTGGGTTGGTTCCCTAGTTTGAAAGGTGTTCTCAGTTCTCTATCCTTCCTTATTACTCCTTTATTGAGGTAGGGAGTAGGGTGGGTATGTTGATTTTGAATGGGATATCTTATTGTCCTCTTTGTTCTAGCTTAGTGCTACTTTCATTGAGTGGATGTTATGTTACATTCTGGCTATTTCAGGCTGATGGTTACCTAGTTGATTCAGGTGGATCTCATCTCTTGATACAGTTCTCGGTCCCTTTCTATTCTTGGGTTTAAGGTCCCTATCAAAATCTTGTTGTAAAGGGTTCAAGGTCCCTTCAAAATCTTTGTGCAACTTGTGTAGTCATTTTTTTTCTATTTGATGTTGTTGTTGTTAGGTTGTTGATGGTTTGTGAATTATCTTTTTAGGAGCTTGAGTTGCTTGGATAGGGTTTCAGGTCCCTTCAAAAACTTTTGTAATGGGTTTTAGGGTCCCATCAAAACCTATTTTACGCTAATCAAAAACAAAAATATTAAAGATAATAAATATTTTTCTTAATATTTTTAATGTACACAATTTATTTTGTTATTATATATAAAAGTGTGCTTTGAAAGGGGCCCAAACCCTTTCCTTTCTTCTTTTATTTTACTCTTTGAACCACTTGAAAATAATGTACAAATTATTATGAACCTTATACAATAGTAATAAATTTAATATATAATATAATAATACATATACATGAATTTTATAATAATAATAAATATTATTGATTTTTTAAATTGATTTACATTACATTAGAATAGAGTGTGCTAATAGTTTTGATTAGGATAGAAACTGGAAGGGCCCATACCCATTAAAAATGGTCATAAAGACTAAGAAAAAGGAGTTCACGAGAAGTGAGATAACCAAATTAATAACTAAAAAGTAACTATATAGAATACCAACAGAGAAACAAAAATATAGATACAGATAGGGACCAACGCAAAACTAGAACCAGCTACTAATCAACTAGCAATTGAAGGCCCTTGATAACTTGTCATTAATTCGCCAGGAATTGAAGCTTCTCTCCTAAGGATAGAGCCTTTTGTTTCTTGTTAATATTTTCACTAGTAGGGGAGGTAGAACTTTCAACTTTCTTTCCCTTCTTTCTGGGGTTGGATTGATCGACATCTAAAAGAACATCACCAACACACTTACCCTGATAGTTCTTGAGCTCTTGTTGGAACACTTGAATGGTGACAATGGTGTTCATCACCCTTTCTTTATTGTACTCGACAATCTCCTACATATTGTGAAGGTTTTTTCTTGATTGCTTTGTATCGTAGCCACCTCTTCTTGATGAGTTGGGACAACAACCACTTAAAATTTTCATTTTGAATTTTTGTGGCTTGACTTATTTTGTCCAATTTCAATCATAGGGGAGCACAAATTTTACAAATAACAAAATCTGGTAGAGTGTCTTTAGGCTCATGAACCTGGTTAACATTTTGGAGAGGGGATTTTTGGGGACTAGTAGAAGAGGTAATCAAGGGGGAAATAGGGGAGAAACAATAGGAGAAATGTACTTGGAATGAGAGATAACTGGGTATTCCATAGGAGTAGGGTACCATGAGCAATCAAATTTGTTCAAAATGGAAATTTGTGGAGGGTCGAAAAACTCCACTTTTTTCTTGTTGGTAGGGGTGGGGTCCTTAGAACAAATTTTTTCCCTTTAGAGGCACGAGGAGGATCTTAATGTGTGTAGCGTGACTCTTTTGGATAAACTAGGCATCGATAAATCAAGAATTCAACTTGTTTCCTTATTGATTTGAGGATTTGGAAATGTAGGAAAGCAACTGCTTGGTGTAATTACTTTTCCTATTACATTTGGAAATGATACCTTACAAACTCCTATTTGTGTCATTCCCAATAATCTTTCATACAATCTTCTTTTAGGGAAACCTTGGATTTATGAGATGCATGTGGTACCTTCAACTCTTCATCGTATAATGAAGTATGCCTATAACAACAAAGTATACCACATTGAAATAGACCCCGAGCCTGAAATTTTCTTACAAATTAAAAAAGGAACAACAAGTCCTATAAACACATTAATTCCAACATCAAACATAGAACCTATGGAAAAAGAGAAACAAGACATGGAAACAATGTCAAAGTTATTAGAAGATGATTGGGGTTCTTTAGAGTTCACACCTTCGTTTATGGGAGAATACAAAATCACAACAAAAGAAATTGAAAAATAAAAGCAACCAATGGTGATGTCAATGCAAAATTTGGAAAAAAACTCACAGGAATCTACCTCATCTACTCTAGAAGGAGACACAAGCTATAAAAAAAAATTTGATGAGATAGATTATCAACAACCACCAAATCTGAAAGAAATGGAGAGACTTTATGGAAAAGGTTATGAGTTCATGAAACAACTTGGTTATAGTGGAAAAGGATGTGTAAAGAAAGAACAAGGTATTTTAGTTTCTATAGAACCTAACACACAAGAAACAAAAAGTGGTTTGGGATATTATCCTAAAATAATGCAAGAAACAAAAATAACCTTGCTAAACATCAACACCATCATGTGTAATCCTAAAACAACCCTCACCTTGAAGCATTCAAAATTAATTGATACAACTTGTGAAGCATCATTGGAGTTGTTTGAAGATGTTGAAACCTTAAAAGAAATGCTAGGATTTTATGACAAACCATTTACTCTTAAAAATAAATGGGCTACATGTGCTATAATCAATACCAAGCAAAAAGATAGAGAATAGTAAAGTAATGAGATTGACAAGAACAACAAAGAATACAACCCTGAATTTTTGAAACAAAATGCACTTCCTTTAGGAGATACAATTGACATACCAATGGACATTAACAATGATGGAAATTTGATAAAGATAGGAAAGTACCTTGATGATGATGAACAAGAAGACCATGCAACTTTGCTTCATATCTTTCTTGAACTTTTTTGCTTGGAATTATTCAGATATGCCGAGAATTGATCCTAAGATTGTAACACATAACATAGTCCTCGTTGAAAATGCTAAACCCATTAGACAAAAGATGAATCCTAAGATAGCCCTGCTAGTTAAGGTCGAGATTGAGAAACTCCTTGAAGCTGACTTTATATGTCTTATAGATTATTTTCCTTGAATCTCAAACATTGTCGCAGTCGCAAAACCAGATAATTGTATTAGGATGTGTACAGACTTTCATGATTTGAATAAAGCATCTTTAAAAGATGACTTCCCCCTTCCTAATATTGACATGATAGTGGACTCGACTACAGGGCATGCTTTGTTGTCATTCATGGACGGATTCTCTGGATACAATCAAATCTTTATCAATCCTCAAGATCAATACAAAACAACATTTACAACATCTTGGGGAAAATTTTGTTGGGTAATGATTCCTTTTGGACTAAAGAATGCAGGTGCAACATATCAACGAGCTATGACATTAATATTTCACGATTACATACATAAGATTTTGGAAGACTACATTGATGATATTCTAGCAAAATATTTAACTCGACAAGAAAATGTGAATATCCTTCGAAAGATATTTGTGCGAATGTGAAAATACAACATGAGATTGAATCAAAAAAAATGTGTCTTTAGTGTAGATAGTGGAAATTTTTAGGTTTTATCATATCTCATAGAAGCATTGAGGTGGACACAAAGAAAATTGATGCTATAGTTAACATTCCACCTTCTAGAAATATTTCTCAATTACGCACTTTACAAGGAAGAATTCAGGCTATCTATCATTTTGTAGCATCCCTAGCAGATCAAACATTACCTTTCACACATATCCTTAAGAAAGAGGTTCCATTTAATTAGAATGATGATTGTAAACAGGATTTTAAGAGTTTGAAATATTATCTTGCCACTCCACCTGTTTTACAACTTGCTATGTAAGATAAATCGTTTATCCTTTACATGGAAGCATTGGCCCATGCTCTTGTAGCATTACTGGCTCAACAAGAAGAAAATGGTAAAGAAACAATACACAATGATAGAGAAACAATGTTTGGCTCTTGTATTCGCTACCAGTAAATTGAGACATTACCTATTAAATGTTGAAATACATGTGATGACAAAATTTTATTCTTTAAAACATATTTTCACTAAAACAGATTTATCAGGATGCTTAGCTAAATGGGCTATGTTGTAAACTAAGTTTGACCTTAAGTTTGTTTCACAAAAATAAATTAAAGGACAAGCCTTGACTGACCAACTAGCTGATGCTCCTTCTCTTTTGGAATTACCTAATAATGATTCATTCCCTGATGATAATGTGTTGACAATTGAAACTAATAATGGGAGTTATATTTTGATGGATCTAAGTGCAGAATTGGCTCTGGTGCGGGGGTTATAATAATCCTTTATGCAGGAAAGCCTATTCCCTTGTCTTATCACTTAAACTTCCTATGTACAAACAACACCCCTGAGTATGAAGCGTTGCTTGTTGGGATGCACGCCACTTTAATTATGGGAACTCGTGACATTACAGTATTCAGTGATCTCCAATTAGTCATTAAGCAAATAAATAGAACATATCAAGCAAATCATGACAAATTATCGAAATACAAGGATCTCTCAATGAATATGTTAGAGAAGTTTGATTCATTTACCATTGATAACATCCCACAAAAGGATAATCGACATGCAGATGAAGTGGAAAGTGCAACTTCTTTGACATATCCTCAAGATCTTTCAAAAGACTTCACATTTATTATGCATACAGTTATGAAACCATCAATAGAAGATAAAATGGAAGAAGTATTACCAACAACCATGGAAAAATCTAGTGAATGGTACACTTTGATATTCAATTATTTAAAATATGGTACCTTTCCCGAGCTGACAACTAAGAACACTTGTGCTTTCATTTGAAAGCTTGTGTCTAAATATATAATTCCTATTGATGTGTTGTATCGAAGATCCTTTGATGTTCTCTTACATAGATGTCTAAAAAAATCTAAAATCCCCATCGCACTTGAACAAGCTTATGCAGGTGCTTGTGGAGATCATTTTGGAGGAAGAACATTAGTTCAAAAACTAATCCATATAGGGTACTATTGGAGACAGATGGAACAAGATTGCTTTGCATACATTAAAAGATGTCACAAATGTCAAGAACATAGCAATTTGATTCATGATCCTGCCTCTGAACTTCATTCTCAAATTCCTATTTGGACCTTTTCGGTATGGGATCTAGACCTTATTAGAAAAAATTTCACCACCTTCTTGTGTTGGGCATACATTCATAATCACTGCAACAAATTATTTCAGAAAATGGGTAGAAGCTATTCCCCTTCATTCAACGACTGTCGATGTGATATGTCATTTCATATTGGAACACTTTATTGCTCGCTTTGGACTTCCTCCCATGTTAGTTTCAGACAATGGGACACCATTCAATAATAATGACGTGAAGAAATTATTAGAGACATTTAATATCCAACATTGTTTTTCAACACCCTACTACCCACAGTCTAACGGTCAGGCTGAATCAACTAGTAAAACCCTTGAAAAAATGTTAAAGAAAATGACAAGAAAACATAATAAGGATTGGCACACACAACTAACATATGTCTAACCTTCTTGAATAGTATGAGTAATATAGTCATGGTGTTAGAGTTAGTAGATAACATTCTATATTCTCTCACATTAGTTCAGTCTTGACAAACAATTATTTGTGTGTCTTGAATACTAAAGTAATTATTTAAATTAAAATTTAGGTGGTTACTTTAGGCTTTATACTATTCAAGATAATATTTTATGTTGTGTTAGATTAGATCCTTATATGCATTTAATGTTCTTCAATTAGATCATAGGTGAAAATTTATCATAACATACTTAATCTCAATGTCGCATCTAAGAGAAACTGGAATAGTTTTAATTAGATCACATAAAGCATGTTAAATCATGGAGATATTTATTAAATATTCTTACAAAGATTATTTGATAAATCACATTGCCATTTAACATAAAACACATAGGCATAAACAATCAAACATCAAATGATCATGTATATATATATCAAAGATTTGTATACATGTCATCAAATATACAATATTAGGTTGGTATGTGGCTACTGGATCCCTCAAGATCTAGTGATCGTGTCTTTCTAGATGCAGTTTGTCAAGAGATGGTAGTAAGTGATTGTGACCGTGAACTAATAAGAGCATCCAAAACATATTGTAGACCATGTACTCATCCAACAGATGTGGTATCTCGTATCTCGTCCAACAACCTCTAAACGCTCTTGCTCTATGTGGTCTTTGTCTGCTTGCAACCTAGCTACCTCTGCATGGAGTCTCTTGACCTCCTCTAGATCTCGAGATGATCAAATATCTTCATAGGAAGCCTCAGCTCGATCAACACACCTCGTAACACCCTCATATGTTGCTCTTAGTCTGACATAAGGCCCAAATAGCTCTAGGTACCACTCCACGATGGGTGGGGACACAAAGTCTATACTAGCAGCCTAATCAAAGACTGATGGAGGCACTATCTCTATAGCCACCTATCAATAAAGATCATGTAAATCTCTCATAGCACCTACAAGATAGAAATCATAAATATAATTAGTACACATCATGATATATATAAATTAAAAGCATAAGAATAACAATAACAATAAATAAAATGTCATCACCAAGATCCTCGGCCGACTGTGTAAATACAACCTCATCCTGTGTAGGAGGCATGTAGGATGTTCTAGCCTCTCCATGATCATATGTACTAGCACATGTCGCGACTGTCGACTGTGATCTAGTAACACAAGTAGGAGATGGATCTCCCCACTCGTGGGGGACCCTTGTCGGTCGTATCACTTCCCTCACTCATTAGATGCTCCTCCTCCTCATCCTCCTCATCCTCGTCCTCATCCTTCCCCTCCTCTCCCTCATAATTAGGATCTTCTCCCTCATTGTAATCCTCATCTATCTCATTTGCAAATAGATCTAATGCCTTGAGCCCTATATCCTCACCTGTATCATCCTCCTCATCCCTCTGCTTTAGAAGTGGTCCTACAAAACCTATAGGTTGATCCATAGGGAATACAGGAGTTGGTCATGCTACTATCCACCACTCCTCATATGCATCAGTAGCACCAACATCATCAACATCGGAGGCTGGGGGCATGTTGAGCTCTACGTCCTCTGAATCATCCACTATTAGTCACCTAGTTTCTCTTGGCCTTTGGGCACTCCACACTATGTAAAAAGGGTATACTAATGGTGGTACCTATATCTAACCAAACTACCACATCACATGATCATAGTAGAATGGTCTTACTATGTAATCATGCCTCCCTCAAAGAAAATTGTCCCTCTGCATCCTCCTTAGTTTTCAGGTATCATCTTTCCACTATGGTATCAACTGGTATGGTCTCCAAAGGATCTCCTCTTGATCTAGTCAGTTGAATCTGACTCTCCAAAAGTGTAAATATTCATACTGCCATGAATGCCTCAATGGATAACTAAATGTGTGAGGATATCCTAGGGCTAATATAGATGGAAACCCTATTGCCCTAGTGCATGTGATATGCTTTAGGCACCAAACCTATAGTAGTGTACAATATACCATGTTGTCGACCTCATGGTACGCAACCACCCTAGATCATAATATAAATGTGCAAAGATGTTGCAGCCCCAGGCATATACCATCCTATGGCACTCCATCTATCTGATCATATGAAAAAGACCTCCATCCAAGTGTGCTCCTTTCCCATCAGGGACGAGTACTAAAGCCACTATGAAAATCATAATACATCTCAAGACTGGTGATCGTGCATAGAGTAGCCATGCTAGATCAATACGTGGCCCCACAATCTCCTCTCGCACCAGTCCTCCCAAGCAATACCCTATGTTTTCTTGCATCTCCATATATGTACGATCCTTGGAAAACCGCATGATATCACCTCGAACAAAAACTCAAAGGATGTGGCATGCATCCTCTAGCATGATCGTCATTTTTCCGGTAGGTAGGAAAAATGTGCAGGTGTTAGCATCCCATCTCTCAACAAGCGCCATCAACATAGCATCAAGGTACCTCATGGGAGGCATGAGGTACGCCTAATATAATCAATCATCTATAAAGTTTGAGTATCCGCCTCTAATGAAGTCGAGACAAGGTCTCGAAGGTGACATAATTGTCTACCACTGAGACGCTATCGTGACCAGGGTGGAATCTAACAAAAAAGAAAAAATATGTCCTATAAGCTTTCTAAAATCTAAAATCTATACATTAATAGTCAAAAAGTGTGCTAAAGTTGTTCTACCTAATACTTTTCTAAGGGTTCTAGACACTTTATTCCCTATTTGGGACACTTTGCAAAGAAACATGACACTTTGCGAAAAAGTGGGACACTTCATGAAAAAGTGGGACACTTTGCGAAAAAGTGAGACACTTTGCAAAAAAGTGGGACACTTTGCAAAAAAAGAGGACATTTCATGAAAAAAAGGGATGCTTTGCAAGCTTTTCTTCCAAGGTCCTAAATCAACCTAGAAATGTGTAAAAACATAAAATAAATGCATAAGGATGAAGCCAAGGTAGAAAAATCAACTCACCTGATGTTGCAGCTCACCTCAATCTACCTCCTCCCGCAAGACCTCGAGTCTCGAAGGCACATACTCCTGTCGGCTCAGTATCTTCAATCACTCTCCAACAAAGTCAAGCTGCAAGAAGGTAAAAGATAAAATTAGTTCAAGTTACTTCACTTTTTTCTCTTATATATGTTAAAATTAGGTTTTTACTATATTAGGGTTAAAAGTGCTCATTCAAACTAGCATGTCGGGGGCTAGAAAACTCTATTTTCAATGCCGTTTTTTGCATTATAATTGTGATTTCACTCCTGTCCTAATCACACATCTATCGTTATGTGGTATGGTACTTGGAAATAACCTATGATATGACTTATCTAATTTGATGTGGCTAGATTGTTACCTTGATTCCACCTCCATAAAGCAAGCGAAATCAAGGGGGGGCATACATCTACCCTCAAATTTGATTTTGTAAAAAAGTTAGATAAGAGGATTTTTTAACAACTAGTAAATCTATTTTTTGGGATGCAGTTCCTAACATTATGGTTTTGTAGATGGCTATAGTGGGGGCTTCATTCTCTCATGCTTGTGAATGAATCCATATGAGTATCCTTTTATGAAACAAATTTTATTGTTCAAAGTCCTTTAGCTTGCATATGCACATAGAGTCATATGGGCACTAAAGTGAGGGATAAATGTGGCAACAAAAATTGCACTCCCTTCTTGGAGATAGTACAATTCATTTCTTAATTTGGACCTATTTTAGTACCCTTGCATTAAATCCCCTTTAATTCATCATTAATAGGCCCATAAGATCCTTCATTTCATATCTCATGACTTATTTCGACTAAAGACCCAACAAAATCATCAAAAACATTAAAATTTCTAACAACCCATCTCAAATTTAATTAGGGTGGGACTCATGCACTAGAAGTGGCATATGAGCCATTTGGCCCCTTTTTAGGGTTTGAGTGGGAAATTCAAGTTTTTAATTCAAAATTTTGGTTGATGTCAGCTTTTGAGATCTAAATAATGGTAAATTAGGTGTAATGCATATATAAACAAGCTTCTAAGTCATTATTTTGATTCTAGAAGAGAAATTTCAAGATCTAAGCATTCAAAAGCTTTCATGCATTCTTCACAAGAGCATTCAAGAACAAATTTAATTAGAAAAGTTGAAGCCTTGGAGTAGCATTATTGTGTTTTTTTAGGTCTTTAATTTCACTTTCATCCAAGATCTAGCATTGTCAAGGGTTGATTATAGTTGCCTAAGGTGAATCATGATGGATTCTAGGTTGGGGAGATCCAACTAGCCATCAATCCAAGCCTAATGACTTGTTTCCTAAGTGATTACATCCTCCATGATAACTCTAATTTTAGCCTAAGGAAGGTACATGTCTCATTGTGACTTATTAGGGTGATTACACATCCCCAAAAGTGAGTCATTCATGTTCATGCTTCATTCATGCATCTCATTCTAGCACATTATAATAGGTTTCATTGTATTTATGATTTCCTAATCTTAGATCCACTTAAGATTAGGGTTTGCATTCACACTTACTTTCAAAATCTATTGTTTCTATCAAGGTTTAATTACCCAACTAGGGGTTTGACCAAGGCAAACCCCCCATAAGCAAATCAACACCATATTCTATTTTTCAGGTCTTTTTATAGGTTTGGATCAAAAAATCAAATTGGGAAGGAAGGGCAGAGATTGGAGAGTAGATCAGGACTTTGACTTTTCAAAAAAGTATAATGAGACTAATATGCTAGAAGTGGCATATGAGTCCCACTATAGGTAAATTTCTAGATTTTTGAAGATCCTGAGTTTGCACTATCATAAACCTATTACATCACAGAAACCCTAGACTAGGACTAATACGCCAAAAGTGGGGTATGAGTCCTAGTGTGCCATAAAAGAAACATTTTCAACATTTCAGAGTTGATCCTGAGCTCCTTCAAGTTTCCAAGTGCACTTCTGTGTTTTCCCAGTTTGTTGTTCAATTTTACACTATTTTCTAGTTCATTTAGTGAGGTCTTGCATACCATTAAGTTTAAACATTAGGTCTTGCATTTCAATAATCTTTCTAAGCCCTAGCTTGGTGGTGAACCCCTCTTTAGTCATTAATTAGACCCTAGGACAACCTTTAGCAGATCTCTTTCCCTTATTCCTATCATTGGATTGAGATCTCTAGGGTTTCCTTGAGTGAAACAAGATAGTGAAATAGGAGGAGCCCTATCTCTTCAAGGATAGTAAGCCTCTCCCCCTATTTTCAATGTTTTAGAAATTATATAACATGTCTTATTTTGCATTAAGTTAGGAGGATAAAATGAAACTTAAGGAACATATGACCCATATTGCCATTACGATAGTATATCCTAAATGGTCCATAACCACATGCCTCTTAATATCTTCTTAGTATGATGCTTCATCTAATATTTTCAATATTAAAAGTATTCAAAATCTCATAGTTTTACAAAATTAAAAGCCACATTGATATTAAGCCTAGAAAAGATGAGTAATAACTATTTGACATTGATATTATTTGTATAATAATAGCATCATAACCCTAATTAATGTTTCACTTAATGCCAAGCCTACTAGGGGCTCTTACCATATGAAAATAGTCTAAATTCCATGATAGAAGTTATGATCTAGACACTTTTCTTAGCCATGGGACAAAAACTTCTTATGCCACTAATAAACCTAATCTTGTAGGTAAGGTTCAAAAATTTCCCAAGATGAAACATCAAGCACTTTATTGAGGTACATCATGTCATGTAGTTATATTGATATTGTGCCATAATTGCAACATCTACCATTACAAGGTTATACCAAATTCTCCAATAGAGGTGATACCTTGATAAGGATACAAAAAATATAATTATTTACCACTACCATATCAGACATAATAGGAATTTATTGAATTTCACACTAAGGCATACAAATTCATTCAATCTACACATAATATCTCATAGCCATATTATTATTATAAAATATTTTAAACATATTATCACTAACCATGGTGTATCATAATTGCACCCATTATGATGGAAATATGTCTTCAATGTTATTAGGGGTTATCATTCTATAGGCCCCCATGTCTTTATTGATACCTAAGCCAATATTTCAAATTATAACTGTAAAACATAAATGCCCAACCATAATAGTTTGGAGAGTGAATGATATGTTTATTTCTAAGAAAGTAATTTGACCCATTAAATATAACTCCCTCGAAGGAACAAAATACATAGCAATGTCTATTTATATATTGATGTACATGTGTGTGGACACCCTTAATCACATGCATATATGTATGTGACCCCCCCCCCCACAAATATATGACACTCAAGCACTTGCATGTCTAGTTATAGTGTAAATAAGAGCTTTGTGATTTTTCTTTCCCAACAATATTCACTGGTGTAATTTGAATTGAAACATAAACCTTATTCTACTTCTTGTCATAGAAATAATTTAAATAAAAAGAACTTATCTAATGGGGATATTGCATTAGTATGAAGCAGTATCCTACTCCAAGAATTTGAGCTCCTTTTATGGCATAGATATGGAGGATGACATTGAAGATGTGGAGTCTGGATTTTCTTTTTCTATGCCAACCAACCCCATTCCTCTCACCTTACTCTACCTTCCTCCATCTTATCTCCTACGCATTCTCTTTTTCCTTCACTTTTCCCTCTTTGCATACCTCATCAATGCTACCTTATTTCACATCTCTTCTTGCTCTCCATTCCAACATAGTTAGGAATATTATATTAAGGGTGGTGTGGTATGGATTCTATAGTAGTCTCTTTCCTCTACATAAATGTTCTTAAGGATTTTTCAAGGAATGAATCTATGAGCCCTCTCCCTTATGAATCTTTTTCCTCTCTTACCTGTGTCTCATCTTACTCGAGCTTCATTATTTTTCCCTTTCCACTCTCTCTTCCCATTAAACCAATCTTCTACTCTCCTCTCCACTCGCCTACACTTCTTGTTCAAAACATCACATGTAACCAGATGAAGGGGATGCGAGGGTTTTTTTAATGATTTCCTAGGTGCCTCTCTTTTTCCACATGGCTTGAATGTTGAAAAATTAGCTCGGAAGATATTCCAGCCTAGAACCATGTCACCCAAGCTAGAGCGCTTGTGGAGAAGAAATCTCCAATTTCTTATTTTTCCTTTTATTTTTCTACACACTTGCTAGTTTGGCAATTTTATTTTAGAAACAACTTTGTTTTTTGTTTATAGATAAACACTGCTTTATTCCACTATAGGTGAATGAGAGGTTATAAAATAAATTGATGTGTGTACTGGAATCCATACAGATTGAAGGATTTTGTAGGGAATGACACAAGATGAAAGGGAGATTGTAGTGAACAAAAGGAGTTGAGATATTATCCAGATTGTAGTATTTTTGTGGGTTTGCTAGATTTAACTCAGGACAATTCTTAGAATCAGTTTGTGCCAAGTTTTGGCAGTTATTGTAAAGTTCCTCTTTTTTGCAGTAATAAAATATCTCTCGTTGAATGCTCATTTTTCTCTAGAGTTAGGGGTTTTCTAGGGTAAATCACTATGTCAAAGTGTGATTGGTTTTCTCTAATTTATGTTGTGTTCATTTTGTGAATGGTGTTGTGCATGCTTTAATTCTTTGTTTCAATTATTTGATTTTTTTTATTCAAATCTCTGAGTATTAAACAATAGTAAATTTATTGTCGTGTTTCAAAACACCAATAGAGGAGATGTATTTTTCACATGGTATCAGAGCTAATACTCTAAAAGAGAAAACTAGGGCTTAATTACACAGGTGTAAGTTTCAATTTTATTTTGTGTTCAAGGAGGTTTAAGTTCAAGGGTTTCAGTAATGGTAGCAACTCGATTAAGAGATTCAGAAAAAATTGAGGGGGCATCAAACTTTGGCATGTGGAAAGCAATAATTCTTCTATTATTGGAGAGAATGGTCTGAAGGAATACACAACCACTACTGTTTTTGTTCTAATAGATGCTACGTTAATGGAAACCTACCAGAGAGAATATTCCAAAGCCATATGCATCGTTATGGATGGGTTCAAGGATCACCTTGTTCCTCATATTGAAAATTTAGACACCTACAAAAAGATGTATGATGCCATACTCAACCTATACCAAAGTTCAAATCTGAACAGGTAGTTGATTCTCAGGGATAAGCTGAGAAACGCTAAAATGAAGAAAGGGGAGAGTGTAGTTGACTACCTTACCAGGATCAAAATAGTAAAAGATGAGCTAGTAATTGTTGATTAGCAAAACCAAATGATGAGGTTGTCAGGATTGCATTGGCAAGATTCACAAAAGAATGGGGAGTCTTTGTCAAAGTTGTATCTGAATGGTAAGATATTCCTTATTGGGATCTTTTGTGAACTGATTTCACTCAGGGAGAATTACAAATGAGTTATGTTAATGGAGGCAACAATAATGGTCGTAATGGTGAGGTGGAAGAGAATGTTTCTCTTGCCAACAAAACCAAAGCCAACAAAGGCTCAAGCAGTGAGTCTACCTCAAAAGGGGACAAGAAGAGAAATAAATACTTGAGAAAAATTAAATGTTATGGTTGTGATCAGCTAGGACATTATGCCATTCAATGTTTGAATTGGAAGAAAGGAGACAACAAGAAGAAGCAGACACCAACTTTAGCGGATGTTGATGAGCTATCCTCTAGACTAGAAAATGAGTTTGCTCTTGTAAACTGCTTATCTAGCTCAAACACTAAAAGGGTTTGGTATATTGACAGTGTTGCATCATGTCATATGATAGGAGTCAGAGAAAACTTCTCCAACTACAAAGCAGAAGAGATAGGCTTCCAGATAAAAATTGGAAACAAGTCCACATGCACTCCAATTGGTAGAGGGACTGTTTCATTTCAGAGGGAGTCAAGCAGTGATATTAAGATCACAGATGTATTACATGTGCAGGGATGTGCATGAATATGATTCTAGTATCATACCTTGAAGAAAAATGGTACAACGTACTCTTTCAAGGATAGAAGGTGTATTTAAAACACAAAGACTAGAAGAAGGAAAAGCAGATTGGGGTTAGAAGTGATAATTTATACACATTGCAGTTTGAAACTCCAAAGGCACTAGTGAGCAGTGACAATAGTAGGGAGATAGGAGAGCTATGGCATAGATGGATGGGACATATACACCATGGGGCATTGAAATTTATCAGAGAAACTGTAATAGGAATTCCAGAGTTGAGTGCAAAGCACAATGACATGTGTAAAGAATGTGCGCTCGAGAAATTTTCAAAGGAAACCTCTCCTAGAAGTGACAGTAGAAGCGAAGGTGTTCTTGATTTGATACATTATGATATTTGTGGTCCCATGTCTACTTAGTCTTTGAGGGGTTATGAGTATTATGTAACCTTCATTGATGATTTCTCTAGAAAGACCTAGATATATTTCTTGAAGGCCAAATATGAGGTCTTCAGTCACTTCCAAGAATTCAAAGCTCTTGTGGAGAATATGATAGGAAGGAAGATCAAGGTTCTTCATATAGGCAACAGGGGTGAGTATAAAAGTAAATCATTCCAAGAGTTCTACAGCAAAGAAGGAATCAAGAGAGAGTGGATTGTTCCCTACAACCCACAAAAAAATGGGGTTGTTGAGCATAAGAATAGGGAAATTGTTGGAGCAGCCAAGGCCATGTTGTTTGATCAGGATCTTCCTAAGTATCTCTGGGAAGAGGAAAGTGTAGCACATCATTCTATATTCAAAATAGATTACCTCATAATATTTTGAGGAAAATGACACCAGAGGAAGCCTTTACAAGGAAGAAGCCTGAGGTCGAGCATTTTAGGATCTTTGGCAGTATAGCATACTGTCACGTACCATTAGAGAAATGAACCAAGTTAGATTCGACTATAGAGAAAGGCTTCTTTGTTGGATATGACACAACCTCCAAGGAATACATGATCTTTATTCCAGGGATGAGGAGGATCCTAGTGAGATGTGATGTGAAGTTTCTAGAGGAGAAAGCCTTCATAAAATATCATGATTTTCTAGTAGTTGAGCAGAGTCAATAGATTGAAGCTCCAAAAGTGGATTAGGAGTCTCAGGTACAGGGCACTATGATAGGAACAAATTCAACTATAGGTACCTTGGGTGAGTTAAGTCTATAGGATCAGGAGCAGCAGAATAAGGAACAACAAGCTCCATCTATTGGTGTATCTCCTACCGACAAGAGAAGGATTGGTTGAGTGGAAACTCAGATTGTGCAAGATGCTCAGGAGTTATGGGAGCTCCTAGAATGAGTGGCAGGGAGAGGATACCACCAGCTAAATATTATGATTATGTGGCATTAATAAGAGAGCTCATTGGCAGTGAGCCTTCCAGTTATCAAGATGATGCACAACAACAGGTTTGGCAGGATGCCATGGTGGAGTACAACTCCATCACGAAGAATGATGTCTGGGAGGTAGTGCAAAGGCCTATAGATAAGGAAGTGGTTGGTTTTCGCTAGATCTATAAGATCAAGCATGTTGTAGATGGTAGCATAGAGAAATACAAAGCTAGGTTTGTGGCCAAGGTGTTCTCTCAGAAGGAGAGAATCAGTTATGATGAGACATTTGCCCCAATGGCTAGATATACCTCCATACAAGCTGTGATTTCATTAGCAGCACAAATGGGATGGAAGATCCATCATATGGATGCCAAGATGACATTCCTAAATGAAATCATAGAGGAGGAGGTGTACATTGAACAACCGAAAGGTTTTGTGGTGCATGGGAGTGACTCTCATGTTTGTAGGTTAAAGAAAGTACTATACAAAATTAAGCAAGCACCCAGAGCATGGTATGAGAGTATAGATAGTTACTTGTAGAGCATGGGATTTGTGAAGAGTGAGGCGGAATCCAACCTTTACTATCTCATGGTGGGAGGTGAACTACTCATTCTAGTTTTGCATGTGGAAGATTTATTTATGACTGGTTCACTGAGGCTCATAGAGGACTGCAAGAGGGACCTAGCAATAGAGTTTGAGACGAAGGATTTGGGGTTGATGCACTATTTTCTAGGACTAGAGGTGTGGAAAACAGAGGGAGATATTTTCCTTGGTCAAGGGAAATATGTTATGGAAATCTTGAAGCGATTCATAATGCTGGACTATAGACCCACACTACAACAAATCCCTATGATTAGCTCCCTTTTTTGCTCCTTTTTTTGCTTCCACCCACTGTTTTAATGTATTTTTCTCCATTTTTTGGGAAAATTTGGCACTATTTTTTAGGATGGCACTATTTCTGGCATTTTTTGCGCCAACAAGAACAATCAGTTGCTAATTTAGGTGCCAATTAGTATTGTAATTAGTGCAAAAATTAGCACCGTAATTAGCACCGATAGAAACACCTAGTGTTGTTCCCATATTAATGCCAACATTAGTGCCAAAAATGATGCCTACGATAACACCTAGATTAGTGCATGAATTATCAACCAGATTAGCGTCTACATTAGCGCCCATATTAACACCTGATTTAACGCCTATTCTAACACCTACTTTACAGCCTATTTTAGCACCTAATTTAGTGCCTCATTTAGCACCTAATTTTTCTGATCTAGTAAGGATTAAGGGTTTTAGAACAACAAATCCTTCCCTAATATTCACTAGCCTTCAATTGCTTGCCTACATTTTACTTGCATCAAAAGATCTATTGTCTTTGATTTTTCATTATACTTAACATGAAATGCAACAATTTGTGTGACAAGATCCATACTATCACTAGCATTCCCTTTGTATATACCCATTTATTCCTCCAGATAATCATAAACAAAGCAAATTTTTCCTTTACCACAGTACTTTGTGCAGATTAAGGGTTGAGGGTTAAGGGCGGTTTAATGTATAGGGTTGAGGGTGTAAGAGTAGAGGGTTGAGGGTATATGGTTCAAGGATTAGGGTTGAGGGTCCAATGTATAGGTAGAGGGTATAGGGGTTGAGGGATTAGAGTTTAAGGGTACTTGAGGGTTTAAGGGTTTAAGAGTTGAGGGATTAGGGTTGAGGGATTACTAGGGTCAACAAGGGTAGAGGGTATTGGGATGTTGAGGGTAGAGGGAGGTAGAGGGTTTAACATTTTAGGGTTTAGGGTATTAGGTTGAGGGTATAGGGTTGAGGGATTAGGGTTGAGGGTATAGGGTTGAGGGATTAGGGTAGAAAGGGAGGGATGGATTGAGGGTTGAGGTATTAAGGGTTGAGGGTTGAGAATTGAGGGTTGAGGGAAGTTTAATGTATACTAGGGTAGAGGGTAGAGTTGGTAGAGGGTGTAAGGGTTTAGGGTTTAAGGGTTGAGGGTTGAGGGTATAGGGTTGAGGATCCAATGTATAGGGTAGAGGGTATAGGGGTTGATGGATTAGGGTTTGACTAGGGTTGAGGGTAGAGGCTAGAGGCTAGATGAGGATTAATTGCGGGTTGAGAGATTAAGGGTTGAGGGTTGAGGGATTAGGGTAGAGAGTTTCGTAATTGGGTTTAGGGTATTGGGTTGAGGGTATAGGGTTGAGGGATTACGGTTGAGGGTAGGGGGTAGAAGGTTTAAGGCTGGTTTAGGGTTTAGGGACGTTAAGGGTTGAGGCCGATAGAGGGTTTAAGGTATAGCTAGGACATTTGAGGGTATAATATGGTTGAAGGCCGATTAGGGTTTAGGTTCCAATATAGAGGGTATGTAGAGGGTATAGGGGTTGAGGGTTAAGGGTCGAGGGATTATCTAGGGTTGAGGGTTGAGGGTTGAGGGTTTTATGTATAGGGTAGATCAAAGGGTATATACAGGTTGAGGGATTAGGGTTGAGGGTCCAATGTATAGGGTAAATAGAGGGTATAGGGGTTGAGTACAGATTAGGGTTTAACTAGGGTTGAGGGTTAAGGGTAGAGTGTAGAGGGTAGAGGGTTAATTAAGGGTTGAGGGATTAGGGTAGAGAGTTTAGTAATTGGGTTTAAGGGTTTAACTATGGTTGAGGGATTAGGGTCAAGGGTAGAGGGTATAATATGGTTCAAGGATTAGGGTTAATTAGGGTAGAGGGTAGAGGGACGTAGAGGGTGTAAGGGTACTTTAGGGTTTAAGGGTTGGGTTGAGGGTATAATATGGTTCAAGGAATATTAGGGTTACATTGAGGGTCCATTAATGTATAGGGTAGAGGGTATAGGGGTTTAGGGATTAGGGTTTAAGGGTACTTGTAGAGGGTTGAGGGTAGAGGGTAGAGGGTCGAGGGTTTAAGGCTTGAGGGATTAAGGGTTGAGGGTTGGGGGATTAGGGTAGAGAGTAATTTATTTGGGTTTAAGGGTTTAAGGGTTGAGGGATTACTAGTGTTGAGGGATTAGGGTTGAGGGTATAAGAGGGTATTGGGTTGAGGGTAGAGGGACGCAAATGGTTTAACGTCAGTTTAGGGTTTAGCATATAAGAGGGTAGAAGGTTTAAGGTTGGTTTAGGGTACTTAAGGGTTTAGGGTTGAGGAACATTATTAAGGGTTGAGGGTAGAGGGTTTAGGGTATAGCTAGGACGCTTGAGGGCATAATATGGTTGAAGGTCGATTAGGGATGAGGTTCCAATGTAGAGGGTAGAGGGTATAGGAGTTAATGGTTTAGGGTTTAAGGGTTAAGGGTTGAGGGTTGAGAATTGAAGGTTGAGGGTTTAATGTATAGGGTAGATCAGAGGGTAGAGGGTAGAGGGTTTAAGGTTTGAGGCTTGAGGGTTTAAGCTAGTTGAGGGTAGAGGGTTGAGGGTATATATGGTTGAGGGTCTAATATTGTATACGTTGGTAGAGGGTATAGGGGTTTAGGGTACGTATATGGTTGAGGGTCCAATGTATAGGGTAGAGGGTATAGGGGTTATGAGGGATTAGGGTTTAACTAGGCTTGAGGGTTGAGGGTAGAGGGATAATGAGGGTTAATTAAGGGTTTAATAATGTATTTTTCTCCAATTTTTTTAAAAAGTTGGTGTTATTTATCGGCATGGCGCTATATATTTTATGTCGAAGGCGTATCCTATTTGAAGAAGACAAACCTGAAATTGCTAATCAATGGTTGATATCAGACTACCGACCCTTGAAATTGTTTGGTCCATTGATACCCTTTTCTTGATTTTATCACACTATAATAATACTTTACGTGCAAAGGTCAGCCTCGTGTTGCATAATATCTTAGATAGATTGCATATAATTTATTTCTTCCCCATGCCACATAATATATGCTACTGTGTGTGGTCAAAGTATTTTTATTCTACTTTTTTACAGTATGTAAATATTATTTGTTTTGCGAGCCCTAAATTACCAAGCACTAGATGAAATTACTTTTTATTCTACTAAATTGACTATTCTATCGTTTTACTCCTTGCTTGGTAATTTACAAACCACTTGGTTAAAAAAATACTCTGTGCATATACATATTGATTTTTTAAGTATTTAATTATAAGGATTGTACTTTTTTTTTGTATTTAATTTTAAGAATTTGTCTTGTTTTTTTTGGTATTTGAACAAGTAAACTCAACATTTAGTAATTATAATTTTTTTTAGATAATATTAGTTGAATTTTTTAAAAATTTTAAAATTGTTTAAATAATGAGAATGCATTATAATGTACATTCTTTTTGCATATACATATTTTTTTTGTTTAGTATTTAATTAATTATAAGGATTTGTATTATTTTTATTTTCTTTTCAATTTTAAAATTTAGAATTAATACGTATAATTTTTATTTATATTTTTTTTGATACGTAAGGCTATATTTAAACAAAAATCAACAAATATTAAACAATATTTATTTATTAAAACAAAAGCAACACAAAAATTATTTAAAAAAATCCATAGCATAGTCTTATCTTTATCAAAAACAAAAGAATAATATATATTTATTTAAAAAAATCCACCATCACATTCTTTTCCTTATCCATAACATTATCCAAATTGTTAAGTTTCTACTTTAATTGAATAAATCAAATTTAGATAGTTCTCTCCAATTGAGAATTTGATTAATAATATTTATTTATTTTAAAAAATCAAAAAGCAAAAGACATATTAGAAATATTTATTTAAAAAATGATATATCTCAATAGATTAATATTTAAGATATATATACTAGTTATATATTAGATTTAATAAAAAGCATACAAGCATCTGTGAGGCAGGAATTTCTTGCACTTCGAACTAGGCCCAAAAAACCATCCCATACATTCGACCAGCACAAAAAGGAGATAAAATTTTGATTTCAATAGAGCATTGACCAAACCCAAAAAACTCCAAACATTTACTACGACCACCCAACTAACACATTCAACAGAAAAAATGGGAACCCACCCAACCACAGGTTACAAAAAACCATTTAATTTTGCAAAGGAATCAAAGTCCTCTACCCACTCGTCATCATCACCAGCTTCCATTAAATCGGGCAACTTCTTGAGGTACTCCACAACCACGACCATGACCATCTTGTGTCGCACAAGATCCATCCCACTCAAATCCAGAAGAAAAGGATATAATTTCACAGCATTGTCATTCGTCTTTGACAAAAGGCACTCAAGGTCTGAAGGCCATTGAATTCCAATGCCAATTAATGTCGACTTTAGCACCACCTCCAGCCCCCCTAACAGTTCCTTCCTGAACAAGAAAACTATCAGCTCCTTTGCCACCCCCTTTGGGACTTGATTATCAAGCAAGGAGGGAAAAACACATGAAGAGATATGCGTGTTATCTCGACCGTACTCATTCCTCTCAAGATGTCCCCTACCCAGAACCATTTTAGCCACAACCATAGTGAGGGAATCATTATTGATAAAAAAAAATTCGTCTTTGGTCCATTACCTCCCTGAAGGTTGCTTGTCGCTTCATCACAATCAAATAAATTGGGGTTTCTGCACCAAACCAAACCAACCCCTCCACCAAGACTAGAATAACAACCTTTGATCGCCCAGCCATTGATCACTCTTCCATTGGAGACTGCTGACGAATCCAAAAACCTTGCAAATGAAACCAACCAGCCTAGTCATAAACAAAACCCCAAGCCAAAATTAATTTTAAGATGCTTCATATACACCACCTACTTGTTTAAATAAATACCACAAGCTCCAAGCCTATTCATCACCACACAAATGAAGTATCCTTTCTTGGTTTATCAAGATGTCCTTCTACCAGCGTTTTCATCCTGCAACTACAGCTCCAAGAGCAAGGTAATTATGAGAATTTTTTTTTCCCGTAATTGGAAATTATAATGTACATTATTTATTTAGTACAATCATCATCACCATATCGACGAGACTACGATCCTTCTTCCACCGATAGCCACCTTCTTCATCGATGAATAAATTTCCTTTGGTCTATCGGTGGGATGCCATAATATATTACCCCAATACACATTAATTCCCCTGATGTATTTTAATTCTTGATAATTTGTGATTATATCGAGCCATCGGGGGAAAGAAAACATTTGTTCCACTGATGTTCATGAGTTACAACGATGTGCTTACTTTTGTTGACTATATCGGTCTATTAGGGAGAACGCCTTAGGAGGCAGCTCGATAGGGTATTGTTACACTGATACTAGGTTATGAACTACTTTCATCAGGCCATCGGTGAGGCTATGATGGGGGCTCCACCGATGAGGCATTGTTAGGCTGACAGTGCTAATTTTTATTTAGGAAGGGGGAAATATTATGGAGTCTCAAACCCATTTATGGGCATGTCAATTTGGCAATGTCGGCTACAAAATGGATCTTGTCACACAAATTTCAACAATTTGTGTTGATCATAAAATTAAAATGTGATGAATTTTGGTGAAATGTGGAGGATGAGTGGGTGGAGGCTATTGAAAAATGTGATATTTTTTAGTTCTAATAGGATTAAGGGTTGAGGGTTGAGGGATTAGGGTAGAGAGTTTACTTGGGTTTAAGGGTTGAGGGATTACTAAGGTTGACTAGGATAGAGGGTATTGGGATTTTGAGGGTAGAGGGACATAGGGGGTTTGACGGTTTAGGGTTTAGGGTATTGGGTTGAGGGTATAGGATTGAGGGTATAGGGTTGCGGGATTAGGGTAGAGAGGAAGGGATGGATTAAAGGTTGAGGGTTGAGAATTGAGGGTTAAGGGAAGTTTAATGTATAGGGTAGAGGTTTGAGGGTTTAAGGTTGAGGGTAGAGGGTTGAGGGACGTATATTGTTCAAGGATTAGGGTTGAGGGTCCAATGTATAGGGTAGAGGGTATAGGGGTTAATGAGGGATTAGGGTTTAAGGGTACTTGAGGGTTGAGGGTAGAGGGTAGAGGGTACTTGAGGGTTTAAGGGTTGAGGGATTAAGGTTTGAGGGTTGAGGCATTAAGGTAGAGAGTTTACTTGGGTTTAAGGGTTGAGGGATTACTAGGGTCAACTAGGGTAGAGGGTATTGGGACGTTGAGGTTAGAGGGACGTAGAAGGTTTAATAGTTTAGGGTATTGGGTTGAGGGTATAGGGTTGAGGGATTAGGGTTGAGGGTATAGGGTTGAGGAATTAGGGTAGAGAGGGAGGGATGAATTAAGGGTTGAGGTATTAAGGGTTGAGGGTTGAGGGAAATTTAATGTATACTAGGGTAGAGGGTAGAGCTGGTAGATGGTACATGTAAGGGTTTAGGGTTTAACTAGGGTTGAGGGTTGAGGGTATATGGTTCAAGGATTATAGTTAAGGGTCCAATGTATAGGGTAGAGGGTATAGGGGTTGAGGGATTAGGATTAATTGAGGGTATTTGAGGGTAGAGGGTAGAGGGTAGAGGGTCAAGGGTTCAAGGGTTGAGGGATTAAGGGTTGAGGGTTGAGGGATTAGGGTAGAGAGTAATTTACTTAGGTTTAAGGGATGAGGGATTAGGGTTGAGGGTATAAGAGGGTACGTATTGGTCGGTTTAGGGTAGAGGGACGTAGAGGGTTTAATGGTTTAGGGTTTAGGGTATTGGGTTGAGGGTATAGGTTAGTTGAGGGATTAGGGTTGAGGGTAGAGGGTAGAAGGTTTAAGGTTGGTTTAGGGTTTAAGGGTTTAGGGTTGAGGGACATTAAGTTTTGAGGTTAGAGGCTTTAGTGTATAGCTAGGACATTTGAGGGTATATGGTTGAAGGTCGATTAGGGTTGAGGTTACAATGTAGAGGGTAGAGGATATAGGGGTTTACTAGGGTTGAGGGATTAAGGGTTGAGGGTTGAGGGTTGAGGGTTTAAGGTTGAGGGTAGAGGATTGAGGCTGGTATATGGTTGAGGGTCCAATCATGTATAGGGTAGAGGTTGCAACTATAGGGGTTGAGGGTATGTATATGGCACGTATGTTTAGGGATTAGGGTTGAGGTTCCAATATTGTATAGGGCAGAGGGTATAGGGGTTGAGGGTTGAGGGTTGAGGGATTAGGGTAGAGAGTTTAGTAATTGGGTTTAAGGGTTTAACTAGGGTTGAGGGATTAGGGTCGAGGGTACTAGAGGGTATATGGTTCAACGATTAGGGTTTAGGGTCCAAATTATATATAGGGTTTAAGGGTTTAGGGTTGAGGGACGTTAAGGGTTGAGGGTAGAGGTTTTAGGGTATAGCTAGGAAGTTTGAGGGTATAATATGGTTGAAGTTCGATTAGGGATGTTGAGGTTCCAATGTAGAGGGTAGAGGGTATAGGGGTTGAGGGTACTTGAGGGTTTAAGGGTTGAGGGTTGAGGGATTAACTAGGGTTGAGGGTTGAGAATTGAGGGTTGAGGGTTTAATGTATAAGGTAGATCATAGGGACGTAGAGGATATAAGAGGGTTTAAGGGTTGAGGGATTACTAGGGTTGGGGGTCCAATGTATAGGGTAGAGGGTATAGGGGTTGAGGATGGATTAGGATTTAACTAGGGTTGAGGGTTGAGGGTTGAGGGTTTCATGAATATTTTTGCATTGGCAGACGATCTGTATTTTTTTGAATTTTGATTAATACAGTCTCCTGCTATTTTTGGTGGTTGTAAGTGACTGTATTGCTGGTTGTTAGCCTGGTTGTAATCTTTTTCTCTCTTTTGGCAACCTTTTTTGCCTCCTTTTTGTATTATTTGCATTTTTTCAACTAAAAAAAATTTAAATACTAAACAAAAACAATATGTATATGCAAAAAGAATGTACATTATAATTCCCATTCTCATTATATTAGTTGAGTTTTTAATTTTATTTTTAAATTGTTTAATTATGAGAATTATTTTTCCCATAATTGAGAATTATAATGTACATTACTTATTTTACATTATAATTTTATTTGAAAATAATATATATGAGATTATTTGAAATTATTTTTTACAAATTACAAATGAATAAAATAAAATAAAATAAGGACTTTTTTATAAGTATGATCATTAATGAAGGGAAATTTGAGCTCAAATTTTAATGATGGCCTAGCATACGAAGCCGCGTATGCAAGACGACATTGTTGGAGCCTTAGGAGATAAAATTTTCATAGTGTGAGAGACTTAGGAGATAAAATTTCCATAGCAATACAAGGAAGTGAAGTCCCTACAATAATTTCCATAGCAATTACAAGGAAGTGAAGTCCCTACATAATCGGTTGTTTAAGTCATGAGTTGAGCCATTAAAATCGTTCTTTGTACCAGCCTCAAGTTCTAAGTTAGTCGGTCATCACGTATGGTTAATCATTTAAATTTCCATAGCAATTACAAGGAAGTGAAGTCCCTACATAATCGACTGTTTAAGTCATGAGTTGAGCCATTAAAATCATTCTTTGTACCAGCCTCAAGTTCTAAGTTAGTTTGTCATCATGTATGGTTAATCATTTAAATGCTCCCTATAGTCAGGCCATAATATTTTTCAATTGACTTACGTTTAATCCATCCCACATAAGGCGATTCAAAGGAGTGTGGTAAGGCGGTAAATAACAAGAAGATAAAGTATACATCACTATACTGTCGGGAGGGTGAGAAACATATGCGGTAGAGTGGTGTACACTGCAACCCCACATCAAGAAGTCTTGAGCAAGGCGATAGTGCGGTAAGCATGGAAGATAAGTGGACACCGCAGTGTTGCATAAGGTGATTCAAAGGAGTGCGGTAAGGCGGTAAACAACAAGAAGATAAAGCATACACCACTATACCATTGGGAGGGTGAGCAATATATGCGGTAGAGCGGTGTACACCGCAACCCTGCAACAAGAAGTCTTGAGCAAGGCGGTAGTGTGGTAAACATCATAATGGAAAGGAAAAAAACCGCCATACTGCAGCGGGTATAATAAGAGATGGCAGTAGTATGATAATTGTGGCATCATTACAATTTACAACAATAAATTCCCTCACATATGCTTCAAATTTAATTTCAAGGATTTGAGCTTGTTGGGAAACTATCTGATGAAGAATTGGCATTAATAATGATACTACTAAATACCACGCCCTCAAAAGCAAGTGAATTTTCCTAAGATGCACTCAATTGAAATGCATTGTTGTGGATAGAGCTGAGGACGCCGAGAAAAGGAGCTCTATGAAAGATGAGCACTTGGGTAAGTGCACAAATAACCCTCTGAAGAAGCTTGATTGGTGTAGTATTTGGTAGAGCTCTATTATTTGAAGTCATAATAGGAAAAATTGAAATATGCCTCCTAAAAGAAAACAATCAGAAGTAAAAGAAAGTAAGGCCAAAATTAAGGAAGAAGAACCTAAGGTAAAGAAGAGACCACTAAGGCCAAAATTAAGGAAGAAGAGCCTAAGGTAAAGAAGAGACCACTCCGCCAGTCTATATTAGATATACTCCTAGGATCAACCAAGGAGGGAAATAAGAAATTTCTCATAGACACTGCACAAGGTTGTAGGAATGCCCTCATTCCCAAACCCAGGTGGGACTTATTTTGGTATTGTAATAGTAAGAGAAATGAGAAGGTTCCAGTGTCAAACCCTTGGATGTTGGATTTAGCAAAGTTGATTGTCCCAAATGTGTTTATTGATGTGGAGTTTATCAAATTACTAGCCAAGTATTATCACTTTGCAACCAAGAAAGTAAGGTTTCCAAATGGCTCAATATTGGTAGAGGTAACCAGAGCTATTATCATTAAGTGTTTTGGCTTAAACAAGCAGGCTTTGACCAAAACAAACCTACAGAAGAGCGAGGAAGATTATAAGAGGTTAAGAAGAACTTATAGAAGTGATGATATACCCCTATATATGAAAAGAGGCATTAGTAACAGAACGATTCCCATTTCTACTTCCAATATTGAACCATTCACTGTGACAGATTTTCAAAATTATTTTGTGAATACATATCTAGCTATGTGCCAAGTACTAGGGGTGGATTCTCAAGATAAAATGCCAATAAGCCTGATGATGATGGCCATGAGAATTCAAAACCCTGAGACTAATATTGAGTATGACTTTTCTTCATACCTTGAGAGGGCGTTGGATGATGAATTCTCACAAGTCATAGAGGATAGAGCATTGATTACATTCAAACACTATTCCTTACTATTCCATTTGATACTATACTAGAATCGAGACCATTGGACTAAATGAATGGACTTGGCTATAGTGGATGAGCAAAGGAGCGCCACACCTATCTAGAAGTGGTGCTATATTTGGGATAATTGGTGGAAGAATTAAAGCTTTGCCATATTCTATGAAGATTTTGTGCACATAATCCTTCAAGTTCTTGGTTATTCAATGCCAAGATTTCCAAAAAAAATGCAATAATTGTTAAGAGCTTCGGCGCTGAGACAGGAACAAAGTCACACACATAATTTTGGTGATTGGTTATTTTTCCCAAAAGTTACAATAATAAGAATCTATGGCTGGCCTACTGCTCCACACATACTACCAAAGTTCATGCCCCTCAGATTAGCATTCCTTGAATTTATGTGGCAAATGATGTGGATGGAAAAGGATGTAATGCACAAACAAAAGAAGGGAACATTTCTTCCAAACTTAATCAAATGTGGAGACTGGACAGTAGGCTCAGATACACTAGAGGAGTTGCAATATTACTTGAAGAAAAGACATGCATTAGATTTTAAAAAAGCAAGAGCCTTTGACCCTGAAAATAATATGAATAACATAAGGCATAATCTTCTTACCAAAATGACAGTGGCACACCAAGTAGATTAAGAGGAAGATGTGATAAGAAACTGCCTCACATTTCTAGAGGTGTCCCTTAGATGGAAGAAATGGGAGGTTATGACGAAGCTTGAAGGAAAGAACAATCAAAATGATAGAAGTTTCCCTGGCTATTTCGTTGAATAAAAAGACCCCATCAGGAGGATCAATCAGATAATTGATAAATTTGAGGATTTATCTGCTAAAAAATAAGTGTATCTTTAGGAACATGGTGGTAAGATAACTACAAAGCACACCCTAGACACAACATCAGAGTCTCCCATGGAGAAATTTCCTCCCAAGAGACAAAAGACACAGAGCATTGAGCCATTGGTACCTTATGAGGAGAGTGAAGGGGTGGGAGATACTGAAGATGTGGCCACTACATTGCAATCATTAAAGGGCGATATTGAGTTTGACCAACCCATCCATGAGATTAGCATCCATAGGCACGAGGAAAGGATGGATGATGCAAAAAAAACAAGTGCAGAGATACATGAAGATGAGATAGAAATTGTTGCTAGGAGGTTTGTAGAGGATGATGATTTCATCAAGACTCCAGAGTTTAGGGATTTATAGACAAAGATGAAGATAAAATAAATTGAAGAGAAAATGGAGTTAGATGAAGTGGGAATTAAAGAACTAGAAAATAATCAAATGGTTGCACAAACCTTCAATGAATTAAGGGTTGAACACATTGACATTATCCCTTAGAAGGCTAGAGAGATGATTTTGAGGAGAAACATGCTCATTTTTCTTGGGTTGGTATTAAAGAAAATGTTTTTGCTTGATCAATTACGGGCTCAAGAAGATCCAATGTTAGTTGCATAGTTTGAATCTGATGAAGGAGTAAGTGGAACTAGGTATAACCCCAAAATTGAAACCCTAGCCATTTGGATCAAGCAAAAAAACAAACAAAATCCTAAACTATTGGATGTAATATAGGGAATGAAAGGGGCAGCAATGGTAAGAACAATACAGGACACCAACCCTTTGGAGGCAGCCACAATGACCATGCACTTAGCCATGTTCACTTGTGCTATTGTTAAGGGATTAGAGGACATATTAAAGGAGTATGAAAGGGAACACAATTTCTTAAATGATGAATTTAATAAACTGTTTATGGATAATGTCAAATTGAAAGAACAGTTAAAAGGAGTAGGAACTTCACAAAGCAAGGAGATAGTGTTATATAAGCCTCCTAGTGCTCCATTAAATATTGTATAGAGAATTCTAGCCGAGCAAGCAAAGGTTCCTGAGAAGGAAGTGGATGAAATGAAGGAGGCTTAGGATGAATTAAAAAGGAAAATTTCTAAAGTTATGGAAAAGATTCTTGAGTACAAAATAAAGTTGGTTATTGATAAACTGGATAGTGTGCATGACAGTTATAAATCACTTCAATGAGCAATTGATTAAATTAAAGCACATATGCTTGTATTGGACCCCCTGTTTCAAAGGTGGCAGCCTATTTACCACACTCTATCTAAGTTATGTAGAGTTCTACAAAGGAGTCCTAATGCTCCTACAACATTAAAACTGACTGAGAAAACAATAAAAATGATTGTTGATGAATTTTAGTATATACAAGAGGAGGATAAGAGGATTGTGGCACAAATGGATTCCTTCCATACCTTAAAACAATGGTATACACCAAAAATTGTGAAAGATGATGTTCAATTAAAAGAATTGGATGAATGGAAGAAGGAATTTGGTCAGGTTATTCATATGTGTTTAACCCATGTTAAGGGGGATAGTGACACCGGTCTTCGCAAGCTCAATTTGATCATGGATGGATTGATTTCTCTTGATGCTAGATATCTAAAAAAATTCAATGATACAAAGGCACTACTAGATAGTCGATGGCAGACACATCTTGCAAACATACCAAAGATATAGGAATATTAGTGGCCATCGAATTTTATGGTGTATCAATGGGAAGAGAAGTATTTGGTTCCAGATGAGTAGATCACTAAGGCAAGGGTATCTGGATGTCTATCATGGACAGGAAAGCTTTTCCAGATCAATGATCATGGGCTTTCTACATTGATTAAAGGAAACATACGTGTCTAAAGTGTCTTAAGCATTGTTATTTCTTCAATTATGCAAATTAATTTTTTGTTAGTAAAAGAAGTAGTTTTGAAGGGTCGACTCTTTTTTGTAAAAGACCTGAAGCTTTTTGCTTCCTATATAAATAGGAAACCAAGGCCAATTTTGAGAGGATCATAATATCATATTCCATTTTCATTTCCGTTATAGTAGGCATTAGTAAGAAGATAGATTGCACATCCCACCCATCCATATCATATCAAAGACTTCTGCTATAAATGTATATATATTTGAAACAACATAATGGAGAAGATTGCTCATAATTGGTAATCTATTTTGGTGTTCAATTATTGTGTTAAATTTCATGCTTATCTGTTACTATGTTGTCTTCAAAGTGGTTTCTTCAAGTTATTTAAATTCATAAGATTTATTAGGGCACATTTGTTGTTACTATGTGATTATTTTGAGCTTATGAATGAAATAGAACATCTTATTATCAAAGATTCTCCATGACTATGTTATCATTATGTATTTTTTCTTACGTTTTCCATACTTATTTCTTCTTATATTTGAATGAATAGAAGTTATTGAGCCTTAATATTGTGCTTATGTGAATGAATATGTTGGTACAACAAAACATTTATTGTGGATTTTTTCAGTTACATGTTCAAAATTATGTTCAACATAAAAATGGAAACTATTTAAAAATAATAAAGTTAACAAAGTTGCTTATTTAAATAATTTGAGTTACGTGCATTAATATTTTATTAACTTTTGTGTCTTCACAAACATATGTTGATACAAAATGAATGGAAGAAGCATCCAAGTAATCATAATTTTTTTTGCCAACA